>VXAY01001542.1:1033520-1054884 GCA_013399855.1 Oxyruncus cristatus | reverse complement strand
TTTTTTTTTTTTTTTTTTTCTTCCCAGCTGCTTAAAGGAGTTAAACAAGTATATTGTAGTAATGAGAAACATATCTTTACTGTTATAAATATCTATAAATATATATATAAGATGAAAAAATCTATATATGTCCAGGTGTTTAAAGCCATTTGTGCTTCCATGTGAATTTTAGGAAATACTTAAGTAGGAAAAGAATATCTATATACATATATATATACACAAACACATCCAAAAAGTTAACCAAATCCCAATGTTGAGTTTTTGAGCTGATTGTTAAATTCTCTGCTGTGTGCAGTTGGGTTATTGTATTACCCCAGACTTGTGGGTGAACTGTCTCAGTGCTGGTAGTAGCTGTGATGCAGTTTGTGATCTACCTGTCACTCTTGTTTATTGGATGAAATAAACTCTCATTTCTGTATAATGAAGGTCTCCACGACTAGAATAAAACCATCTCTCTTTCTCTGGGTGATTTTCAAGCTGTGTTTGATTATAACCTCATCTTTTCATCCCATAGAGTTTAACGAGCTGTACATGCAAGCAGGTGCTGTCACTAATAGGGAAGGTGGAGAAGAGCTGCAGCAACAGTGGTGTCCAGGAGCTGCAGTAGAGTGAAACAGCTTGTCAGGTGCAGAAGGTAAATCCCTTTGTAGCAGAAAATTTGTGGAGGTGCTTCAGGGGTGGGACATGCAGAAGGTGGGAGTTTTGCACACAGATTGCTTCTTGAAAAGTTCCTGGAAGATTTTATTCATAGTTGGCACTGATGGGGGTTGAGTGAATGGACTCCATCTCTAGTGATTCCTTCCTGACTGTCCCATCTATCTCCATCTTACCTTTTTAATGGTTTGTAACTTCAGCTTCTACACAACTGAAGCAATAGGGATTACTTGCCCTACACTGTCCTCCTTTTTTTTTCCCTTCACTGGGCCTGATCCATCTATCCCTGGTGTTACACACAGGGCTGTCACACAGTTTTGCCTTCAAAAAATACTCTTTATTTATTCAAGTCAGTATTAGAGCCTTATTTTGCAAAACTAGAAACCTCTAATCTATTTGCCAGGGGTCAAGTATGTCCTGATGAGAATATCCAGCCCAGGCAGGATAAATCCTATCCCCTGCTCCCCAGCCTTGTCCAAAGTGTCCTTTTTCCAGTGTAGCAGCTATTTTATTTGGTGCTTGTGGCTTTAAGAAGCATTTTTCTATTTCTCCTCAAATCAGAGGTGCAGGGCCAGTCCACTTTCTCCAATTTAAAGCTGTTGGGTCGCAGCTGAACAGTTGCTGCTGCTCTTGGTTCACTCCAAGCAAAGGTGAGGTCAGGGAAACGCTCCTTAAGGCAAAAAGGTAAAAAATGAATCTGAAGCTGGGGTCGTCTGGATGTGAAATGTTAGCCAAGAGAAACCTCTCAGCAGTCTGGCTACAGAAAAGATTCATGAAAGCTCATCGCTGTCAGGGCAGGTGCTTTCAATAAAGAATTCATTCTTCACTTACCTTTTTCTGGCCTAATTTCAAGGTCATCTGTGCAGAAGAAATACATCTAGTCAGTGCCCCTCTGAGTAAGTTTATTCAGAAAGCAAATTTGTAACAGATTAAGTCACCTCTGCAGCAGAACAGAGGCCTTCTTCCCTGGTCTTGTCTCCTTGACAGCACTAAACACCCAATAAAGTTTTATTCCATTTACGATAATGTTCTGTATTAAATCACAGCCCTTCCCCTATTAGTTATGATACAGATTTGTGAAGAGCCAGAGCAGGCTTGAACAAAGCAACAGGTTTAGTCTCTCCTCAAAGAATACACAGCATTTTACACAGGTACAGTATGTACACACCCCCACTGCTGGGAGCTGGGGAGCCCAGTCACTTGTGCTGTAACAGACACCACTCCTGCCACTCAAATGAAAGTTCAAAAACCGGCTTCCATCTTCCCCTGGGGGCTCACAGGAAAGCACTAAGCGTGCCGTGTGCTCTTTTATCAGTTCTATATGGAAATATTGAGATGGACCATTTGAAAAAGAAACAACCCCCACTTAATCTGCCTCTGGCAGCAGAAGAAAAGCTCTCTGTCACACTCGTGTAAAGCTTCACCAGCTTGGACATGAAGGAATGAACGGTCTCTCCTGTTGAACAAACACAAAAATTGATTGTGTGTTCCTGTGCTTGCCTCTGTGTCTCCACAGGTAACAGGAAGGTGGGGGGTGCTGCTTCAGGCACCAGCCCCGACTCGTGTTTGATCACACAGCTGGGACGATCAGGTCCCTTAAACCTCACCTGTGCTTTCCCTTAGAAGTCCATTGCTAAAACCAGCCCTCCTAAGAACAGGCAGTTCTTGCCTGAAGGCAAATTCAGTTGCAGGATATCCATGTGCAGTTCACCACTTCCACCCCCAGATTTGTTTTGCTGCTGCTGCAGGAAGCTCTGTCCTCCCTCCATGTTTTGTTTTCTCCTCAGAGGCAGGGCTGTGGCTTCAAGGCAGTGCCAGGTGCTACATCACTTGCTGATGTGTCCCAGGAACGTACACTTGGGCCGCAGGATCTTGGTTTCCACCCCTCTACTGCACTCCTTACCAAAATAGGAGAAGAGGAGAGCTCAGGGATGGAGAACTAGAACCCCTAAGAGTCCAGAAATTCAAAACGAAGCATGTTTATTAAGTGGTTTCCTTTTACTTATTTCTCCCATTTCTTAAAATAAATAAAACCTTCAGACACATACAAGTGAAACACATCATCCTTCAAAGTGCAGTTACATTTCCACCCCACTCCCAAGAATCACATAAAGCTTTGTCAAGTAACCAAAAGCCCCCCAAGGTCCCCCTCAGTCCCTTCCCCTGGCAATGAGAACACACAGGGCCGGAGGTGCTGCCCCGGAGCCGCTCGCTGGGGGCTCAGAGGCTGACGAGCCTGTTCCCAAATACAGGTGCAAGAGAGAGGCTGCAGCAGGAAGGGGGCAGTTTAAAGATGCGTAGTATGAAACAAACCCAACCTGTTAAGAGTCCAAAGAGTCCATAACCAGAACAAGTTAGTTACTCTGGGAGCCCTGGAAGGAACGAGGCCGAGTACAGTCGTTAGTGATGGATCAGAACCGCGGCTCAGTCACGGCTGTGGCAGCAGAGTCTGGGACGAGGGATTGAGTCATTTTGCCCAAAGTCATGGACTTGCCTTCCCCTCAGCCTGGCCCTGGCCCAGGTGATGTGCCAGCACCAGCTGCCTCCCAGGATGAGTTAAGAGTCTGCCTGTACTCCAAGCACACCAAGTAACAGAGAAAAGAGAAAGAGAAGATGAGGTCTGATGCTCGAGTTCCATCTGATGCAATCTCTCTTTACTGATGTCTTTAGGAATCTGTTCTGACCAAGGGCACTGAGCAGAGGTATGGGCACATACAAGTCAGTCTTAAGTCCTTTCAGGCCCATGGAAAATTGCTGCCAGTCAGATTTAGCACCACTTAAACTACCATGATTTTGACCTCATCGTTCTCATCAGCACGGTAGAAGAAGGGAATGCAGGGGTTTTCCGGCAGGGAGCCCAGCCTCTCCTGAGGATTCTGGATTTCTCTGAGAAGCTGCATTATCTGCCTTGCCGTGGGGTCCTCTTGGTTTGGCTGAGCAGCTTTACTGTCAATAGGGGGGAAACCGCATTGATGAAGAACAGCAGCCTCTTGTTCCACCTCCTCCGACAGATTCACCTCTCGTAACCCTGTAAGGAACACAGACAAGGCAGGCGGGTAACTCCTCCCATCCTCACACACCACGGACTCCAGGGGCCATTCCATGCTCAGAGCTTGTCCTGTAGCTCACCTTCTCCGTCGGTGGCGTTGAGCTCGATGCGCCTCTCCGCTGGCAGGACCCCTCCCGCCTGGCTGCCCAGCAGCTCTGGGCTTTGAGCAGCTGCTACGTACTTGCTGTACCACTCATTTCTTTCCCTGACCAGGCGCATCACTAAATCCTGCAGTTCCAGTAGTTTCATCTGCACCAAAGGAAAGGAAAGCCCATGAAATGTGCACCCAACCCAAACACAGCCCTGCAGTTTGCAGTCCTACCCCTGTCACAGATGGATGTGGAGGTTTGGACTGTGCAAGTGCTCCCCAGGCCCACCCTGCTTGGAGCAATATCACAGGAAAGATTCCTTGCCTTCATCTCTTCCTTATCCTGAGCCAACCTGCTGATATATTCCTCCTTCTCCTGGTGCCTCTGTTTGAGGATAGCCCTTTGACTTTGGTACAGTGCAATGTACTCCCCTGGAAGACAAGAGAAGAGTCAGGAGTGTCAGCAAGACTGAGGTACAAGCCTTATGGTGAGCACAGAGCTATGTGGCATGAGGATACAGGAAAGCCAGCCCTGGATCGGGGACCCAGCCCAGTTAGGCAGCAGTAGGAGACAGGAACTGCTTGGTAGTTGGAGGGCTCCAGCTCCAAAAGCTATTGGGGACCTTCTGCTCGTCATGTAACACACTGAACAAGCTTCAGCCTGTGCTGGTGCTGCCTGAACATACCAATGGTGTCTGTTTCCCCAGACAGTTGGATGCAGCGGTGCTCCAGCTCCTCCAGACGTTCCTTCAGATCAGCCTTCTCGTGCATCAGCTCTGTGAAACGCAACTGAACACACAGACTGGGGTCAGTCACGTACAGACACCACCTCTGCTAAAGACAACGCCCCCCTAAACCCCTGAGACTGGTCTGAGCCTGAGGAACAAACCCTGCTCCTTTACAGCTTGTCTTCAATCTCATGCTAAAAATGAACAGAGACAGAGAAGGTGTGAAAAGTCACCTCTGCATGAAACAAACTGTCTTTTAGCTTCTCATTGCTGGGGCAGCACAGCTCTGGTCATACTCAGCTCCAGGACTGCAGACCACCTGCTTCACCCCAGCAGGGTAAAGGGTCTGTTTTCAGCTGTTTCTTTAGGAAAAGACCACCAGCTCAGTGTGGTCACTCCACAGCCTCTAGAGGTGGGAGGGCAGTTACTGCTGCAAGCTTTCCTGTGCTGAGACAGGCTGTGATGAGTTTTTTAGGAAGGAGCTTCTTATTATGGAACATCTGCTGTTTATTCCCCTACAATCTGTGTGTGCTGTGTTTGTCTGACACTGGATCCAAGTCTGGCTGAGCGGAGTAGCAGAGCTGAAACAACGCGAGATCCTTTGCTTTACCTGTAGCTTGTCCATGGCAGTTTTCAAAGCCTCATGAACCTCCACTGGAACAGTATCCATAATGGAACCTGGAGGGGAAGTGTGCAATTTATGGCTCCTCCTGGGGCAGGATGCACTCACAGACACAGTAAGTCTGTCTCAGAGCAGCCACAGCCCAGGCACAGCTCACGGTCACACCGTCCCCAAACTGTGCCAAAGTTTTACCTCCGTCCAGCGTGATGTGATGTTGCTGCTCCTGCCTGAGAGCTGTGATCTGCTGCAGGAGGGTTCTGCACTGCTGCTTCTGAGCAGCCAGCTGCTGCCTCAGGCCTTGTCGCTCCTGCTCCACTTGGGACATGGCAGAGGTCACGAAAGTGACCTAAGAAGAATTCCAGAGTGTGCACATTAGCGCTAACCCTGTGTTCAGCGGGGTCAGTGGTGCATCCCAGGACAAGAGTAACAGTCTGCCTCATTTTATTTATGGGTATGAAACCCAAGTACTCCGTGACTGTGCTGGAACTGAACCAGGCAGCAGCTACTGTTTCTTCCCTCATTTGCAAGCAGTACAAACATGCAGGTTAAACACTGGCTCCCATGATACCTGTTTGACTGCAGTATTGTGACTGTACTTGCAGAAAAATCTAGCAGATATTTGACACCATTTCCAAATTGCTTTCAAACTAAAGGGAACATCATCCTCAAAGCCCCATTAAGGAGCTGCTGTGCCAGCTGAGTTGCCTTCATAAGGCAAGCCACTGCCAGATATCCAGCCTGTTTTGCAAGGATGCTGCAGAAGTCGTGGCTTCTTGCTGCTGTGCACAAGGAACTCCCCTCATGACTGCACTCAGCTGGTAGGATCACAGCTGATAAATGTCCTTTTCCGGACATTCCTTTAGAACTAAAACCAAAGGCTTTTATACCCATTAAGACTCACCATTTCTTCATGGCTTTCAAACTTCTCTGGGATCACAAATGAAGGGTTTTGGATTTCTTCAGTCATTGCTTCATCCTCTTCTGTAAAAGGAGGAAGGTGAACAAGGAGGCAATACCCCAGAGAGCCCAGCTCTGCCTCCTCCCTGATGCAGCTACTCACCCTCCAGTTGGTGCAAAATCCTGCCATCCATTTCTGCTGCCAATTGACTGATCTGGGCCTGCAGCTCTTTGTTTTCCTTGGCTACAGCTTCCAGACTTTCCTGCAGGGGAGAAGCAGAGGATCACTGAAACTTAAGCCTAACTGCAAACAGTCACTATTCTTCAGACAGTAGCATCACACACAGACAACACAAAAAAAGTGCTTCTGTTCCAGACAAGCATCATTCACCTGTATGGCACAGGGCGTAAACACAGAACAGCCCAGGAGACTGGGACTGCAAAAGCTCAACCTGACCTTTCACTGAATATATTTCACTTTTCCTCCCATCTTTCCACTTGCCCCCTTTTACTGTTACCTTGGTCTGCTGCAGCTCCTTCAGGTGCATTTCCACCGTGACCTTGCCCTGGACCTCCTCGTGCTGTAGCCGGTCCATGAGCTGTGTCTGGAGCAGGTACTGCTTGTGCAGCTCCTCCTTCTCAGCTGCAAGCTGCTGGAAGGCCAGGGTGTACTGCTGCAGGTGGCTGTAGCACTGGTCCCGCTGCTCCTGCAGGCCCCGGGCCTCCTGTGTCTTCAGCTCCAGCTGAGAGAACAAGATCAAACCACCACATCAAACCCTGTCTGCCAGAAACGTGATCCAAGCTGTCAACATTGCCCCAAAACCACCAAGCAGGCAGGCAGCCACCATCTGCCCCCACATGCTGGTTGCCCACATCAGGCAGCAGACGACAGGGGGAAGGCTCCCAGCTTGATCATGACAGTGCCCATTTCCATCCTTCCATCAGTGTTTGGGAAGTTGCCAGCAGCCTGCACCGGCCCTGCCATCCCCCTGCTGGTGCTCACCGTTTCTTTGAGCTCCCCCAGGTTCTCCTGCAGCTGCCCAAGCTTCTTGGCCAGCTCCTTCTTTACGTGCTGCTCTGACTGTAGGGCACTTGTAACCTCCATGTTTTCATTTGTCTGCAAGACAAACACCACTGTGGAAGGAAACTGCCCCAGCCACCGTAAAACACAGGCTCTCAAACCACGTGCACTCCCAATACAATGGGGTGCCTTCCCTTGTGTTACTCTAGGCTGTAATTAAAGGCCATAGATTGACTGTGCAGGACAGTAAATAACTTACAGAAAGGTTCAGAAGATGGGAGGAGAGCAAGGAAAGAGCCAGGGGAATCAGTGCTGGGGCAGTGCCAAGAAGAGGCCTGGCACATCATGCAGCCTGTCAGCTCCAAAGCAGATGGGTGGTATGAATATCCCAAACAGAGCCACAGACATTCAAAAACAAGTTCAGAAAGGACTAAAGAAAAAAAATCAACAGCCAGACCATGTGTCAGTCTGCCAGGGCCCCAAAGGGGAAGGTGTTACATTGAAAGAAGCGAAGCATGAGTAAAGATTCAGATCCAGGATGAGTAAGAATGACAGCAGCAAGAAAGACTGCTGAGAAATTCCTCATGGGCAAATACAGGGAACAGGAAATGGGTATCCAGTTAAAAGGGCAGGAAGAATACTCAGGGACAGAAACAGCCTGACTGCCAGGGGAGGAGAGGGAAAAGGAAACTGCTCTGGACAAAGACATTGGTTTCACCTGCCCAGAGCACCTGAGGGAGTAAGGAATTACAGGGAACCTCCTGCCATGGCATTATATCTCAGAAGGCAGAGAATCCATAGTGTCACAGGACAAGAGAGGGATAATGCTTCTGCCAGTTTTTTACATCTGCACTACTAAAGGATTGCACCAGTGAGGGAAGCAGTGGAAAAAGATGCACAACAGAGACATACCAGTTTGACAAACCCATTCTGCAGCTCAGCCAGCTGCTCCTTCAGATCCCGGTTCTGGCTCAGTGCCCTGCTGATGGTGGCCTTGTCACTCTGCATGTCCTCCAGGATCTGCTGCCTGTCCACAGACTCCTCGTTGTAGCGCTGCACAGCCTTCTCCAGCTCCAGCAGCCGCTCCTCCTGCTCCCGGTTCAGGTGGCTCAGCTGCTCGTTGTCCCGGACCTGGGCCTGGTACTGCCCCTGCAGCTCCTCCTTCTCCTGCTGCAGCCTCTGGATCTCCTCCTGCAGGCTGAGCTCAGCTGCCGTGGGCCCCGGGGGGGAGGAAGGCTCCACATCCATAGGCTTCACTGCTGAGGAGATGGAATCACAAGTGGCTCAGTCACGGGGTAAATCCTGGGTGATACATATCCCTGTTGGGTACACAAGGCACACCCCAGCCTGTAGAGCTCTGTGACCTAGAAGGGATCACCAGCTGCAGTGTCCAGTCCTCGGTGCACAGCACTGAGAGAGGAACAAAGGAGCAAACGTACCCCAAAACCAAGCACAGCATCCCGCTGTCTGCTGTTGAATCCCCCACAGCCCTGCCTTCCCAAACTCCTGGGCCAGAAAGGCCAACAGCACAGTCAGGCAGGTACTACAGACATAATTAGGATGCTGGGCCATTCACTGCAGGAATTCCTTTGCTGTTTGCCAGGAGAAGAGGGTTCTAAGGGTCAGCTGGCCTCCAGCTGCCTTCACAGCTTCACACCCCTGTGTGTGTGGAACCACCTGCACAGCAGGACAGAGTTATCCAGCTGGCACTCTGCAGTGGGAAGCCCCACTTTGGAAGCCCTACCTGATGTGCTCATCAGCTCTGTAATGTTGGCTTCCAGCTCCCGAATTTGGGCCATATGTTTCTCCTTCTCCTCTGCCATTGTGTGCACCTGCAAGGCCACACAGGTCAAAGTCAGAACAACGTTCAGGGTGCATTTCCTGCAGCCTGTGTTTGTCCAGAGCAGTGTGACCCTGCCCCTGGGGTTACCTGCTCAGAGAGCTGCTGCACCCGCTGCTGCCAAATGCTCCCCTCCTCCTTCAGTTTCTCCACATACTGATCCCTTTCTGCCTGGAGCTGCTGAAGTGACTCCGAGAGCTGTTCAAGGCAAAATCAAACACAAAGAAAACTGCATTGGCTACATATATTTGGCAGTGACTGCTTAAGGGATAAAGCTTGAAGAAGGCAGGGTCAGTACAAAGCTAAGGCTATATTTTTCTGCTACACAAATTTCTTTACAGACATGAAGACCTGGATCGTATTTCATACAACTTCTTACCTGAGCAACCTGGGCTTCCAGGCTCGCCTTCTCCTCCAGAGCCATCTGCAGCTGCTGGTTTGCATCCAGACTCCCTGTCTGGTTTGAGAACTGTCAATCAGAAATTTGAGGCAAATGTTAATGCTCAGTTCCTGCATTGCCTTTCCCCTGACAGAAACCTGCCACGCGATCCATGTTGTAACCTCTAACGTGCTCCAACTCACAGTGAAGTTCAATGTGGAAAAAAGGATTAAAATTTTTAAAGCTTAAGATATTAATCCTGTAAAACAGGCAGAACTGGGCAGCTCCTCCCAACCAATTTTACACTTACTGGGTTTTGTTGTTTCTTTTTTTTTAATTAAGAAAATAGGATTTAATCAAACTTTGGCTCAGAAACTCTGCATTTCCAGACTCTGCATTACACAGCTAGATCAGATGGTATAAAAGTCTGTGACCCTACAAGTTGTCAAACATGTCAGGAATTTAAAGCCAATGTCTGGAACCTGTCAGTGGACTACGCAGCAAGGCTGGTTCAGCTGAGGCACAGCTCTTTTCTCAGAAGAGCAGCAGTTGGCTTTCTTTCAAGGGTAACTTAAGCCACTGTCTAGGAATAAAAAAAAGAGCATTTTCTTCCCTCCCAGGCCCAGGGTAACACCAGGCTTGCTCTCTGACCTGCTAACAGCTTGCTCCATGCACTCCCTTTCTAACTGGCTGCTTCTCCTAACTTTCCCCAGCTGACTTCCAAGCTGCCACTGTCCAATCCTGCTTCTTCTGCTTGGGTGGGTACAAACACCACCCCTGCTCAGTGAGACTGCACAGCTGAGTAACCAAAGTGCTGGGCAGACACAAGCTGAAAAGTCACCATATTTCCACACCTGGTCCATTCAGTCACCCCCTCACACTGTACCACACTCTTTTAGCAGACCAATGTCACAATGTTTTTAAATCTACTGCTCTTTAGAATACAAACTTTCTGTTCCTCCAAGACCTCACTGAAAGGATGTCTTGAGGAGATTTTGTGCCTTCCTTTAAAGCCAAAGGTCTTGCCCCCTCTCTCAGAAGGAATTCTGACAGCGATCAGTGTGATCTGCCCTCACCTGTTGAATCATCAGTTCAGCCATTTCCAGTTTCTTCTGCAAATCTTCCACATCCAACTTCATAGCTGCGTTCTTGGACACCAGGGAATGAACCTTCTCTGACAGCTCCGAATTCTGCTGCTTTATTTCCTCGCTACTTTTGCTGAAACAAACAAAAAATTAAAGTGGCACCACTGCATGTCCTCTGGGTCTGCTGATGTCCAGGTCATAAATCTACAATCCAGTGCTTCTTGGCAGCTAGAATCCCAGAAATGTCACATCTAGTGACTATTTTTCTTGTAATTGAATATCCAACCTCCCAAGTCACCACATGTGGTCTGTGCCCCTTATGTTTTGCACCTCTGCTGAGAAGGGAATGCAGAAATGAGCAGAAGGGACTTACCTTCGTTTGTACAGTTCCATTTTCAGGTTGTCTCGCTCCTTCACTAGCTCTTTATTATGCTGGACAAAAAAGAAACTATTAATGCATCTACAGACTTCAGCTTCTTAACAAAAGAAGTTAAAAAAATACTTCATTTCACCTTTAACAGATCAGCTAAACCAGAAAAGGTCACAACTGTAGCAAAAACATCAGGACAGGTTTGCTTAGAACCACCTGAATTTGCCAGGAATAAGTGAGCTCAGTCTCTTCAAATGTGATGCTACTCATGGAACGAGGTTATTTCTGCAAACTTCTGGATTAATATCAATGCTAAAGTGTGTATTTGATGGAGAATTCTGGACAAGGTCTCTCCTTTGTGTGGAGCTGCCAGACTAACGAAGTGAGGTGCCATATCTGAAGACAGCAACTGGACCGTATGATTAGTGGTCACCGAAACCTGAGTGAAGTTTGCCTTGATCATGGAGAATACAGGGCTTTACAAGGTTAATTAACAATTAACAGGGTTAATTTCTGCCTCTTCTCTAAGCAGGGACTGAAGGCTTGGCAGTACTGAAGTAATAAGCAAGGCAAGTAATAAAAGGCAGAGCTGCTGGTTAAGCACAAACAGAGGTGACTCTTACCTTCTCTGACTGTTTTTGCTGCATGGAGATGGAGGACAAGGTGCGTTCCAGCTCTGACACCCGCTGGCGAGATGAATGTAAACGGGCAGCGAGGCTTTCAGCTTCCCCTGCACGAGTCAGAGCACAGGCAGTCACAGCTACACCACAAACAGCTTTTTGGAACTGGCTGAACAGCACTTTCTACTTTGTCAACAAGCTCTTCGGGCAGCACAGAGCTTTGTGGATCAGCAGAACTCGTTCCTGGCTCTACAGGTGATTCACCAGCAGCTCTGGAAGCAAAGCTCTCTGTAACTACCTGCCTCACTTTTAGAGGGAGATGATGAAACTTCCTTTGCAGAACAACAGACAATATTTGTTTGGGGGAGTTTTTCCTATTAGAATAAATTGCTCAAATTTAGTTCAGAATAAAAGGCTCGGGTAAAACCTACATTAACATGACAGCTGTGTGGGCGGGAGGGCGGAGAACAGGAACAAAGTTTTAAAAGAATCAGAAAAGAACAGTCTGGGGTAGTCACCAGGCCCAACAGAGCTGACAAGGCTTTAGTGATGCACAAAAGAACCTCAAGTGCCATGGGACCAACATGCTCCCATTTGGATGATGACAGCAGCAGTGCCAGTGCCAAATCCTGCTCCCTGAGGAGTCAGGGAGTGCTGGGAGCTGGCTGCCAGCAACTGTCATGCCTGTGACTTGAAACCCACAGTGTAACCACCAGCTTGGGCTGCAGTGCTCACAGTCACTCACCTGACTTCTGCCGTGCAGCCTGCTGAGTGTGGCCAAGGGCTGTCTGCAGCTCGGACTTCTCCGAAACGAGAATTCCAATAGTCTGGATGTGAACCTTTGGGAAAGGAAAACCGGCTCAGCGCAAAACTTCTTTGCTTGTCACTGCAGCTCCACTGTTGCCACAAAAGGGTAATTCAGTAAAGAGCTCCTGCAGTTAAGTACAGTCTGGCTGACCAACACTCTCGGTTCTCCTGAAGGGATGGACTCATGGCTTCCTTCCATGTTGAAGACTGAGTGGTCACTAATCAGAGAACAGCAGAAGCCAGGTGACATTACTGTAATGGAGGCTCTGCCTTACCTGTAGCTGTTCCCTCAGGGCTGCTTGCTCTTTAGAAAATTTCTGTTCAAACTCCTTCTTTTCCTGTAGAAACAAATTATGTTTATTCAGCACAAAGAGGCAACTAGTTAACCCCTGTTGTTTTATGTCATACTAAAAAAAGCAGGGATTCATCTCTAGCATCTAAATGATACCAATATTTCTAAAGACACAGTTCAGCTTCCATTATTTGAGCTACTTAAATCATTTTTTCCATCCCAGAGCAGCAGTGACAGCACAGCACAACCACTGCAGCACAAACGTGGCAGAGTTGGAATGGAAGCTCCTGGCA
Organism: Oxyruncus cristatus; assembly: GCA_013399855.1. NCBI lineage: Eukaryota > Metazoa > Chordata > Aves > Passeriformes > Cotingidae > Oxyruncus > Oxyruncus cristatus. Next base: position 1,042,139 of record VXAY01001542.1, on the reverse strand, counting down.
AGAACCTAAACTGTAACCTCCTGCTCCCACTGCACTCCTCCAACTTGAGTATTTAAATATTAGCTTTGGTCAAAACAAGAACACTGCCTGCTGGGCCAAATCACGAACTCAAAATACTCAACCTGATGCTACAAATTAAAGTGAATCTAACATGAGACAAGATCACACACTCCTGTGCCACAGTCCATGACTCTTTATACTCCTTAGAGACACAGATACCTATTTCTGTATCTATGTAGCCAAAAATAGGACACACTTTACCTTCTCCAGCTGATTCATTGCTTCTTGGTTCTGCTGTTTCTACGGAAGAAAATCGATGCACCAATATTAAGAGAAGATACTCTCATACTGCTGAAACATTTTCACTTTGACAAATTAGGATATACGCCCAATTAATGCAAAAAGAATTTCCATTTCTGTAGAAGACCAGGAAATTGATCTCAGCTATTAAGAGATCTGGGGCCCTCTTAACTAATACACCTGATATGTTTTTCATTGCTCAGTACATTATGACAGCTCTTCTCCAGTACCTCTGCTGAAATCCCTGTATGTTTCTATCTGAGCAGCCAGCAACTTCAGTTAAACTTGCAATATCCCACATCTGTGCAATTAATCATAATCATCCTGGTGTATTAGGACAGTCACCAAGAACACTTCAAATAAAAAATAAATGGTCTTTTCCTTTAAATAATTCCCTAGACCTTTATCCCAGTTAACAACTGGCCTCCAAGTCATGCAGAGCTGCACGTACGTTGGCAGGCTCCCACCAAGGTGGTATGAGAAAGAGCTGGAGCCAGATGCAAGGAAAGGGATAATTCTGTCCCAGCCAATTTCAGTCTTATGGGTGAAGAACTGGAGATGTGTGACTGCACATGGTGCATCTGTAGGTATGGAGTGAAGGAGACAAAAGTGGCAGCTACCAAACCCTGCAGATGTTCGCCCTTTGCTGCTCTTGTCCCCCTGGCAGTTTTCTCACAGATGCCTCCTCCTAAGTAACTAAATAATTAGTATTTTTCCCCTCCCCAGATAATGAGTATTGGCCAAGCTGTTTCTTTCTACCACTACTTCCTTCAGTGCATTTTGAAACGTGACTACAGATGGAGGGGGGGATGAGGTTTTGATTTAGCAATGCCAGCACACAACATAACCAGGAGAAGCAAAGGCAAGAGCATAAACGCAGCAAAGGCCCTACAGAGCTCCAGGCAAATTGAAAAGCTGGCAAACAAGGAGAATCCTGGGTGGGCAAGGCACTATACCTCTGCAGCCCAGCTAAAACACCAAAAGAAACAGAATGGAACAAAAATAACCCAAAACCAAAAATAAAACAAAAAGAGGGGTCATGGGGTACACTGGGAAATGATGAACTCTGGGAAAAGCGTAGTTGTAGGGAGGAACAAAATGGGGAAAAGTATTTCGCACAAGAAAGGCTCTTTTCAGCCTGAAACAGGCCCACTTAGCTGCACTTCTTGCAGTGTTAAAGCTGAAGGCTGAAAAGCAGCAGCAGGAATCCATGCAGGCCACAGGACAAAGCAGTTCATTCATTGTGCCAAGAGAAGCTGAGGATATGATCAGAAAACAGCCCCAGGCTCTCTTGGACCTATTGCTCCCACTCTGCTGATAAATTTAGAACAGCATCACCACCTGCAGAAACAGGTTTTCACACTGCTGCCAGCACCAGAACTGTGTATTTCAAGGATTCAGACCAGGACCAGAAATAGCTTTTTTATCAGGATGCTTATCATCTGGGGACAGCATGAGGAGATCAGCAGAGCCCACTTAAATGGAAACAGCAAAACTCTGTCTCTGCTTCCTCAGATGAGCCAACACACTCATGAGCGGCCTTAGGCTTCAATCCTCCTCCCAGGTTTTCCATACAGCCCATTTTGTTCCTTACAAAGTGCTGTGTGAGCAGCCTTCCTTGTGGCCCTGTGAGGGAACCCGTAGCCTTGCAGACACCCAGAGAGCGTGGAGGAGCAGCAAAGACAATGTCAAACTGGTTGGTTGGATTGTTTCTTACCAATTCCTCTATCTCTGTAACGAGCTGTTTGTTAGTTAGATTGCTGGAATCCAGGGCTACTGCCAGCTCCTGGTAACGTGTCTGACGGGCACATGCATACAGGAGAAAAAGGAAGGAGCAGAAGAGGAGGAGGGGGGGGGGAAAAAGCAATAATTAAAAAGGACAGAAAAATAAATCATTATCACAGTTTGATATAATCAGATTCTCCAAACAAAACAAAATCTGTGGTTTCAACGAAAGCAGCTGGGATGTCAACCTATTTTATCCATTTCTGCTGAGGCTTCATTTTGACATGAAAGTGAATCAGAAATAAGAACTGCAATTGCACGGAAGCCAGGTTATCCCCAGTCCCCAGACTGGGAACACCTCCAATACCTGCCTCTGACTGTTGTGACCACAACTACCCAAGCACCAGGTGACACTAGACAGTGATGGATGTGACCTGTGCATTCTGTTAAGCCTCACTAACACTGCTGGAAGCACAGAGTCCCAACAAGGGATCAACAACAGCAAATAAGAAAAAAAAACCATGACAGACTGAGAACAACTTACTTCCATTTCCTTAATATTTGTGGAAGAAACAGCACTTTCTCCATTCACATACGATGTAGACTAGAAGTAAATCAGTGAAGTAAGTCAGTTTTAGTCCCCAAGGCAACAAATTACTATTAAGTAAGAACTTACTATAACAATAACACTCCTTATAGCACCTGTCACTTCAACCAACCACACACAGGCAGAGGAAACACTTTTCTGGCTCAGGATAGACCCTGGCTGCCCCTACTGACAAGCTGATTTGAATTATGCAGATTGAACTCAGATTCTTTTCCACTAAATCAAGAGCACATCTTCCCATGAATATATGCAATTCATTCATCCCACTCTGCTGTTCTTCCTACTGCTGAAATCCTGCGTTCCTAAAACAGGATTTTTTTGCTTTTCAGTGCTTAAATATCATATGGTTTAGTAGGATGGCTGCAGACATCTCTGAGATTGGAGAGTGTTTCCTTAAGCTGGCTGCTTAAAGCTCCACATCAAACACCAAGAGAATTAATGCAACAAATGGATGAAAAGGAGGTCATACCTGGGAAACCAGGCCATTGAGTTGTTCAGACAACTGGCGGAGACTTTCTGTTGATGAGAAAGACCTGGGAACAAAGACCTCACAATGAAAACCTCTCCCAGGGAACTGTCCAAATCAGCACAGCACTGGGCAGGAATAAAACCTTAATTTGTTTGGGTCCTGTTGCAAAGCCAACACAGACACTCACCTGTTCTCATCCAGAGTGTTTTTATGATCCCCAGCTTCATGAACCTGTGGATTGAAACACAAAAACTTACAAGCCTGTAAAAGAAGATGGGAGTCACATTCATGAATGTGTCACGAACACTTGATTACACCTGGGCTCAGGTTCCACAGCTCCTGTAATTACTGCTTCCCAAAGGAAGTTCTCACAGACACATTGTGACTGGATGGAGAGTGGAGAATGGGGTACTTTTAACAGGAGAAAACCTGAACTACTCATGTCATATTTATGAAGATCATCTTTCTCCACACAAACGTGGCATCAGTAACCAATGTTCAATGGTGATATTGATGATAATTCACAAACCTGTGTCAGCTGCATGCTCTCAGGAGCAGGCAGAACAGAACCACAACTAGGGAGGCTGTTGCTGTTAGAGAGCACAGGGACATCGGGAGCAAGCGGCTCAGCACTACGAGTGGCAACATCACTGTCAAAGTATGCCTGTCACAAAACACAGCACAGGATTACAGCCTTCATGCAAAGTGGACAAAAACACACACACAAACACATCACCTTGTGACCTGCCCGTGAAAACCAGACAGATGTGAACAATCAATCGTTTAGGAACATGTGGAAGGGAACCTGTGTTCTCCCCAGAGCAAGCAGGTGACTGGAACCATGGACAAACAGTGTTCCAGAGCTGTGCCCTCTCACGTCCCACAATCCAATTCCCTTCTTGAACACAGGGCAATAAAGTCACCCCACTGTAAGTTCGCACGGGAGATTCACTGCAAAAGATTCACCAAAAAGCAAGTGAGGGCAAAGCCAGATGTCACCGTGCTTTGAAAAACACCACCTGAGAGCTGTGCCTGGGGAAAACACAGGTCACTGTATGCAAATGAAGATGGAAAAGAACAGGTTAGTGACTACTTGAGAACTGGGCTAGTCAAACTGAAATGCTCCATCTAAAACTCAGAGAGATCTGTGGCATGCCAGGAACCCCCAGTTTAGAAACAGGACATTTATGAACAGGCCAAAGGGAGGTGGCTGGGAGCAGGTGCCCGTGGCCCTGCTGCAACTATGGATCCCATGACTAGAAGAATCCAAACAGAAAAGAGAAGGGCCAAAACACTATTTCTGGACAGCAGTGCAAGTTCCCATCCAGCCCTTGTGGGAGGATGAATGGCATCTGATGCCCCCTCTACCAAGCCACAGTAAACTGGACCATTTCATCTCTTGCACAGCATGTGACAGCTGTAAAGGCGCAGCAGTGCTCTCATGTTTTATGGCAATTTGTTTGATGTCATCATCCATCTCCAGTAAGGCATCACTTAAAACCAGCCCAAAACAGATGAGATTATCTTTTAACCACACCAATACACTGCAGCTCTCTGCCAATTCCACCTGGAAAAGTTCCCTCTTATTTCAGTCACTTCCTTGTTGGCATTCACAGGAAACAAGAAATCTCCCTCTCTTGGCATTCCCTGTTTACCTGCTCAGCACTTCACTCGTGAATTCAGCAGCAAGGTTAATACAGCAACAGTGAAGACAGATTTAAGGAAAACAGTAAGCTGGAAGACTGCAGAGGGAAACAGAATCTTCTGCATTTCTTTTTAGCAGGACAGATACTTGTGCCCTCAAGAAGGAATATATGTTAGGTGCTTATAGGAAGGTGAGGAATTCCCTCACTTCTTCCAACTAAAGGTCACTTCACCTTCATCAGACACTCACCAACATAAACATCAGAGGGACAGGAGGAATTCCTTCCCAAGCACATGTCAAAAATGTTTCCTTAATTTCTTCTGATCAGAACATTCTTTTAGCTCAATGCTTCAAGATGCAAAAACCAGTAACGTGCCTTAACCACAAAAACTCCTTCCTTCTGCCTTCACAATGAGCAGTTTTGTAATAAACTTTGAAATAAAACCCCCCAAACTACTTGAAGAACTGAATTTGTTGGAAACTGAAAGCGTTGGGAGCAAAACATTTATATGGAAATTATGCATTGTGAGCTTCCAATAATATAGTATAAAAAGTAATTCTGCTCAGCTTAGCATATAGTAGGGTCTGTTTGCTTTCACACAAAGGCCCCTATTTTGCTGGTTCTTCTGTGTTTCAGAGCCAAGAAGGCTGAAGTGGGTGAGAAGGGAGGGCTCTGCCTCACATCAGACACCAATGGCAGCAGCAGCTCAGCCGCCAACGATCAGCTTTTCTGCCCTATTAGCATCCAGCTTCTGAACAGCGTTTTCCTGACTCAGGGCTTTTACAAGACAGCAACTGAAAGAGGAACCTTTCCTTCATTATATATTGCAATTGAAGATTAGTTTTCAAATTATTCCTAAAACTCCAGGCACAACAAACCACAAATTCCAAAACAGCCAATCAGATCTTTAAGGAAAAGAGGGGGAAAAAAAAACAGGGAAAACAAGAATGAACAAAGTAATAAATTCTCCATTTGCAGAACAGGACTAAAGCTGCAGATACAGGCAGGCCTTCACTGCAAGGCCAAACATCACCTCAGCAACAGCCCTGGACCACCAATCTTCATCACAGCCTCCAGTGTGAAACAAGCCTCTTTCTCTGAGAATTAAATTACACTGAGCTTATTAGTGTTAACTGAAAACAGTCCCAGGACAAGAGTGACACTTCAGCCACAACACAGGTTTTCTGAGGCTGGACAGGCACACCCAGCACCCCAAAGCTGGCAGTGTGTCCTCACATCACTCAAGTTCTACTGATACAGCACCTACACAGTCCACCTGGAGGAACTCTGCGTTGGACAGAACAGCTGCTGTGTTATCACACCCAAAAAAAAAAGGAAGAAAAAGGACACACAAACAATTCAGAGTGAACTCCATTCCATCTTGCAGGTTTCACTGCATCTATCAGGTACCCCATGTGATGACTATAGTTACATTTATTGCTGGAGACACATGGATATGCAGTAAATATAATAACGAGTTACTTCATGACAACTACATTGAAACAACGCTACCAAAATGATGCAAGTGAAAATTAAAAGCAGGGCTTTGGTACAACAAAATTGGAAGAACATTGTGGCCTACAAAATTTGACTTCCCTGAGTTGCTATCACAACTTGAGCCCCATTTAAATAAACAAGTATTTTAAAAAGTATTTTTAAAAACCTGTTTTGAACATGTTTCTATCCCTTCTTGGCACACTTCCTGCCCTTTCCTCCTTCAGGATCTTGGGAATGTGAATACAGTAAAGCCTGTACATGCTTGGCTTTGAAGTATCTGACTTCCTGCCCAAGCATATTTAAACCCACAACACTTGCCAGACTGTACATCACCTGTGCCAGTTCCATTGCCTGTCATAACATGGGTGGCTGGAATAACCTGACAGGGCAGCTCCTTGCCTGGAGATGAGCAGAAACGTGCCCTTCAGAAACCAGGCTCCAGGAGACAAAGCAATGACACTCAGAGCAGGAGAAATACAGGCTAAGAAAGTGCACTTTTCCTCAGCTGTTAACTTATTGCCTCACCCCAAACTCCTGTTTTCCTCAAAGCTCAGCTGTCTCAAGGAAGACTTTTTGACAAGGTTCACTTTCCCCAGTGTTAAGTTTGACACGAACCAGGAGGAAAGAAGCACAGTGGAAACACAAAGAGCTCCGTGTTAATAAAAACAGCAACAAAACTGAAGCAACTGACAAATGGATGTGTGAGGACAAGGTTTCACCCCGAAGGTGGAGGTCAGTGTGGACGGAACCGAAGCATGCGAGAGGGACAGCGAGTCACTGCGAGGGACACGAGCACTGCCTCACCTTCCTCCTGTCCAATGAGGGTATGGCTACCCCATTGGAGCGGTTAAGGTCTGACACCAGCACCTTCAGAATGTTCTGAATCTACAGGAGGCGAAAGAAAAGGGGAAAGAGAAACGGCTCAGAGAAGGACAGAGGGAAAACGTCAATCAAAGGCAGCCAAAGAACCAGCCTCGTCCAGAGCAAACACCTCAAAACAGCAGCTCTGGGCACACCCAGGGCATGGTCACCACCGCTTTGGACAGACCCCGGCTCCAGCTGCACCTTCCACCACTGGAAGGTTGGCAGCTGCCAACTATTGTAGGACACTTCATACAGCATCTACACCACTCAGCTGTTACACACGCACAACCACTTCCCAGCTCCGCTCAGGTTGCCCAGAAAGCCGAAGAGCAGGGAGGTGGGAAATGATTTAGGAGAAAGAATGAGGCACTCACGTTCTCTGGAGGCTGCTGGTCATCGGTGGTGGGAGTGGAGGGTCGGCTGCCTTCTTTAGTTTTGCGTTTTTTCTTAGTTCCTGCAGTTGCTCCAGGGCTGTTCTTCTGCTGATATTCCTTCAGCTGTGAACAGAAGAAGAGTGTGAAGTCCAAAAATATATGCCTTCTATAACGTCAATAAAGCCCCAAAACTTAAACTCTATTGGGTAATAATACAGATCAAGTGTAAGGACAAGTAAAACGCTCTTCCATGAATTTGCCCCTCTGGGAAAAAAAAAAATCAAAACAAACCCAGAGAAGGATAAAGTAAGACCTAAAGTGATGGGTTTATGACAAGAGCATCAGAGTTGTAAAACTTTTGTTTACAGCTAATGCTATTCTTGGGAAACAATTTGATACTCCACAGTACAACCAAAAGGAGATAAAAGCACTGGTTTGGGGGCTTTTTAGTGTTATAATTAAGAGCAATAAGGTAAAATTAATAAAGGGCAATTAATCCTGCATGCAAAGTGAAAGGGCACTGCCTGACAATAAGATCTTCTGCTGCACAAAAGATTTCATGAAAGAAGACTGCAATCCCCACGGGCAGGCAACACATTAGTCCAGACACTGCAACAACTAAGGGGAGAAACAATTTACAAATGATTTTTTAATCACAGCCACCTGGCCCAGGAAGTGCCGGTCTGATAAGCTGCGACTCGAGTCCCGGCAGCGTTTCTGTGCAATTCCTGCGCACCTGAGCCCCGAGCGGGCCGGTCCCGGGGTTATCGATGTAAATACCGAGCCCCCGGCCGGGCAGGGCACGGCGGGGCAGCGGGAGACGGGGCAGGGAGGAGGAGGATCCCACCATTGGGAGCATTTCAAAATGGAAGCCTGAACTGCTCCAGGACACTTTGCCGTTCCTGTGACTTTGACACGGCCGGGACCGGGCCGCCCCGAGGGAAAAAAATACGGGAAAAAAACATGAAAAAATAATTTCAAAAGGAGGCGTGGGGGGAGGGAGGAGAGGGGACACGGGACTCCTGCATAGCACCGCGGCCGCCCAGGCCCGGCCTCGCCCCGGCCGCCCGCCGAGGCGGCCGGGCCGCAGCCCCGACACCCGCTGGCTCTCTGAGCCCCTCCGCGGCCCGGCCCGGA
>VXAY01001542.1:999720-1016401 GCA_013399855.1 Oxyruncus cristatus | reverse complement strand
GCCCACGGGCTCCTCGTCGGGCGCCGCGGCCCTGCGGGCGGTTCCGGGGTCGCTCAGCCCCCGGTGTCTCCGCATGAGGTACCGGGGCTCCTTGTGGGGCACCGCGGGCGGCACCGGGGCCCCTCAGCCCCGCCGTGTCCCCGAGGGCGCGCTGCGGGTCCCCGCCCGCCGAGAGCGGCTCTGCCCGCGCGGTTCCGGGGCCTGGCCGGGTTGGGGTGGAGGGGCCCGGCTGCGTCGTGGGGCGAGGCCCTCCCGGCCCTGCTGCCCCTGGGGCTGGGGCTGGGGCAGCGCTGCTCGCCCTCCCTGCTGGGGATCCTTGTCCAGAGCAGGTGGGGAGGACTGGGGGACAGAGACCGTGCCCAGGGCGGGTCGGGGGACAAGGACTCTGCCCAGGGCAGGTGGGGAGGATAGAGGCACAGGGACCGTGCCCGGGGCGGGTGTGCAGAGAGGGACCATGCACAGGGCAGGTGTAGGGGACAGGTGCCTCCCTAGATGCTATTAGCGCTAAGGCTTCTCAGAGCCTGGTTGTCTGCTTGTAGTCCCCCCCGCCCCGTGACCCGCTCCCCGGGCCCTCCTCGGGCTCGGTGCCCCCGGAGTGGATCCCTGCGGTTTGCCTCGGTGCCTGCTGGCTGTGAGCTACAGGCAGGTCTTGTTTTTCTCTGTGCTGATGCAGCTGGACAAGACCTGAATCCGTAACGCAGGGCTGGAGGTCTCTGGCAGCGACACTCCGGGTATCTCTCGGTAATCTATCTCTGCAGGAGGCACCGGGTTGCCGGTGCGAGGTGGAGATGTGAGCAGAGGATAACAGCGGCCTGCCTGGGCCTGTCTTGCTTTCAAGTGGGAGATTAAGCACCTTGCTACCCACACAGAGTGTGGCTCCCCTGCTGCTGGCTCTCTACATCTGTCTGTCTGGTGAGAGCCTGTAAGGAAGAGCCCAGGTCCTGGCTGAGCTGCAGTAGTTTGATGGTGATCTAAAAGTTGCACTGTGTAGGTGCAGAGAGAGGCTACCAGGTGAAAACAGAGAGAGTCCTGCCCTGCTAAAAGGCCAAGGGACTGTGTTGTGGGACATCAGGGCAGGGAGGTGTTTGGCAGAGAGAGAGGCCACTGGCACGAGAGGGGATGTCAGGACAGGGCTGCAGGTGGGAGGATGTCCCCGAGTCCCCCTCTGTGAGCAGCATCTTGTGCTCTGGTGCATCCCAGTCTGCTGCCAGTGACATGGCTCAGAGGGGGGACAGCCGGTGGTGTGACATGCCAGGACACAGTGACCACGTGGCACTGCCTTGGCTCCCCCGCGGCCAGCATCTGATACTAAATCCAAGGAGGCTTCCCAGACCTGGGGGCACTGCGTGGAGCAGAGGGAAAGCCATAAGTGTGGCTCCTGGTGCCCTGTGGTAGAGCCCACTCAAGGCTTCCAGCTTCAGAGCAGTGAATCCACCTTCGAGAGGGAAATGGAAATGACGTGAGTGTTTCCTTCCTCTTCATCCGTGCCAGGAAGGGGCAGTTTTATCTAGGAGCCCTTGAGCTTCGAGGGTCATGTCGCTGTCACTTTCCTCCTCCCAGTGCTGTCCCCTGAAAAGAGGCTCTGCTGGATCACAGTCTCCTGCGAGTCTCAGAGCCATGTCTGGGGTGTGTTTGGGATGGGGACAGAGGTGCTGCTTTTTGGGGACAAGTACCAGAGACTGAGTCACTGTCCCCTGGGCATGGGGCAGGGGTCTGGGCAATCCTGGCAGCAGTGACAGCCCTTGTTCTGCCCCCTCCAGCCTGCCTCGTCCCTGATGTGCTCTGGCAATGTCTCCAGCAGAGCCAGGCCAGGAAACTGCCCACCAACACGAGGGTTTACAAACACAAGCAGAGTTCAAAGGGCTGAGTTTCCTGTCCCTGATCCTGTCTGAGCTGTGCTGGGGAGTGTGTGAAGCTGTGCTCTCCCAGCAGTGGTGCTGGCTGTCCTGGAGCCAGGTGTGCAGGAGAGCTCGTGCTGGGGGCCTGGGAGGCTCTGGGGTTAGAGGACAGAAGGATCTCTGGGGTAGGGAGGAATTTGGAGCTGGGCTTTGCCAGGCTGAAAGTGAGGAGCTGAGACAGCCCGGCCTGGCATCGCCCTGGAGGCTGCCAAGCATCTGTACAAGATCTCCTGTCATGACTATGCTCCCACATCCATGGAAGTGACTTTATCCTGCACCTCACAGTGCTGGGACATGGCCATGCCCCGGCTGATGTGCAGGATGTGGCTCCCCAGGTGGGAATGTCCAGGTTCTCAGCACCAAGCGGTGCCGTGCTGGTGACTCAACTGGAGGCCATTTCAAAGGTCAGATAAAGTTACATCTGTGAGAGCTCTGGGCTGCTGGGTTATGTCCTCACTGCCAGGAGGAATGATGACTCAGGGACCTCATCCAGGAAATTGGGGGCTGCTCAGGCATCCCCCACCCACGGGTTTGTTATCCTCAAGTCCAGTGTGCGTGGGTTGATGGCCGTGGTTTCTCTCTGTCCACAGGCCACGATGCTGCGTCTGGCTGCTTTTGCAGCGGTGCTGCTGTTCCTCAGGGTCACTTTGGGACTGTCCTGGGCCCAGGCTATCCCTGCTCTCTTCATCTTCTACCTGGGATCCGGCGGATGGGACTTCTTCCTCATATTCCTCAAGACAGTACGAAGGGACGTCACGTAGGTGTCCTGGCTGGGATGGCCCAACCATCCACCCTCCCCCTGGCCCTCTGCTCTGCCCTGGTGTGCGTTAGCACAGCTCCCAGCTCCTTGCACAGCCCTGGGTTTCTGCTGGCACCTGGCCCGGCTGGAAGGAGATCTCTCTCTGCCGTGCCCCGGCGGCTCCAAACTCTGGGGCAAAGTTTTCACAGGAAGGATAGATTTCAGCTGAGCTCAGGGTCTACTGACTGCCCTTGTACTTCACACTGTCCCCAAAGCTGCTGGTGTGGCACCAGGTGCAGGGTTCATTCTGAGCTGGTACCAGGCTGTGCCAGCTCCTGGCAAGGGTTTGTGGGGAGGGAGCAGTGGCACCTCTTGGAGAGCAGCTGAGGCTCAAAGATACCCCTTTGATCAGGGACATGCCTGTCTGCAGCCTTCCAAAACACATCTCCCCCTGGCCTCCATTGGTCCCTGGTTATGAGCATCTTTGCAGATGAGCTCTGCCTACATTCACACTGCTCAGGGGAACACCCAGAGCTGCTGCTAACCTAGAGTAGGGCTTGGAGTAGTGCTGGGCCATTGCAGCTCCTAGGAAGTTCCTCATGCTGAGCCGGCTTTGCTGGAGAAAGTGGTTTTGCAGGGGTCACTGAGCAGCTGCCCTCTTGCTCCCCTTCCTTTGGCAGCACGGGGCTGGTCCTGTTGCGGGTGAAGTGGCAGGTATGGAGGCACGTGAGGGAGAAGAACACAATTGCCAAGATCTTCCAGAAGACCGCAAGGAAGTATCCAGAGAAGACAGCACTGATCTTCCAAGGCACGGGCGAGAGCTGGACCTTCCGGCAGCTGGACGAGTACTCCAACCAGGTGGCCAATTTCTTCTACGGCCAAGGCTTCCGCTCCGGTGACGTGGTGGCCCTTTTCATGGAGTCCCGCAATCAGTACGTGGGGCTGTGGCTCGGCTTGGCCAAGATCGGGGTGGAGACGGCCCTCGTCAACTCCCACCTGCGTGTGGAGGCCTTGCTGCACTGCATCACCATCTCCAACTCCAAGGCTGTGGTTTTTGGGGTGGAGATGATGGAAGGTGAGGGGCTGGCAGATGTTTTGGGGGTGCTTTGGGCTGGAGTGACGTGTGTCTAGTCTATGGGTTCAGTGTTCCTTTCCTGCCCACCACAGAGCAGAGATCTGGAAGGGAGCGGGCAGTTGAATCATCCAGGAATTAGATCTGGTTTTGGTGTTTTTTTCTCGTTGGTTCCTTTGGACACTGGGCAGGATGTGGAGTGCAGTGCTGTCTGCCTCCCAAGCAGGCCAGCCTGGGTGTGAGGATCCTTCCTTGTGCCCCTCAGGTCTATCCCTGACACAGAGCCCTGGGCTGGGCTAGGACTGGCCTGCTGCACAGGAGGAGCCTCTCCTTTCTCTCCATGGCTGTTACCACATCCCTGCAGCACCTTGGCTCCAGCTCCTTGTGTGTTTCAGCCCACACCTCTCATGTTGATGGTGTCAACAGACCTCTTGGCACCAAAGAGGTTTTGGATGGGGAAAGGTGGAGAACAGGATCTTCTGGTCCCTGAAGAGGCCCGGGCTGTGGCCCCAGCACCTCTTAATGATGGGAACATCTGCCTGGGATGGCTGTGAGCCCTTGGGGGACTCTGCTAAGCACAGCGGGGGTACTGCTGCCTGAGGCTGTGTCTCCCTGAGGCTGGAAGGGCAGGGGGTCTCTGTGCTATAACCACCCAGCAGTCTTTCTCCAGCTCCCCTCTTTGCTTTCTTAGCAATGCAGGAAGTGCAGCCCTCCCTGGACAAATCCATCCACCTCTTCTGGTCTGGGGAAGGAAGTCCTGAATCCATGCTTCCTGGTGCAAAACACCTGGACCCCCTCCTGCAGATGACCCAGCGACACCAACCACCTACCCCTGACAAGGGCTTTCTTGGTACGTGGTCAGATCTTGGGGGCCCATCTGACGATGGTGTTTTTGTGGACCAGCCAGTTACAGCCCTGACAAGATCATCTGTTTGGGATGCCAGTGGCATGGGATGTTTGGGATGGGTCTTACTCCAGTGTCTGAAGCCCAGCCCTGTGTGGAGCAGTATCCCGCTGTGCCCTCCCTGTGTCCAACAGACCTGATCTGCTTGGGGTGATCCCAGCATGTTGGTGCTGTCACATAAGGGTTTTGGCTCAACTGGCACGAGCAGAGTGTATAAATTTTGCTCGTCCCTCTCTCCTGGTTCAGCCAGCTCCCAGATTGGGAATGTGACTCTGTTTCCTCATTGCTCTCCAGATAAACTCTTCTACATCTACACCTCTGGCACAACGGGGCTGCCCAAGGCTGCCATCGTGGTGAACTGCCGGTAAGGCCATGGGCAGGGGCTCACGGGAGGACGGGGCTGAGCTGTGCCCTGTTCTAGCACAGCACCTCCAGCCCTGCTCCTGACCTGCCTTTTCACCCTCCCCCAGGTACTTCCGCATGTCCAGCTTAGTTTTTTACGGTTTTCGGATGAGGTCTGACGATGTGATGTACGACTGCCTCCCGCTCTACCACGCTGCAGGTAACGTGTGCCATGCAGAGCCTGGCATCCTGGCACTGTCCCTTCCCTAAGCCAAGCCCAGGGCTCAGGCTGGGGGCTGGTGTAGCAGCAATCTCCATGTTGAGGAGGAGCTGCCTGCTGCTCACAGTGCATGACTGAGGCTTTCTGCTTTTTCCCTGGGAGCCAAGAATCGATCTGGCTGACCTTTGGAGTGGGGAACGTGTGGGATGGGTGTTATCCCAGTTTCTACCCTGGCTTTGGAATAGCTGCTCCTTATTGCTGGTCCCTGTGGAAAGCTGAGGGGTGGGTCAAGGGGAAGGGGAAGTGGTGCCTGCCTGGCTGGCTGAGACCTGCTTGGGATGTTTAGGTGCAAAGTGCTGCCCCACATCTCGCTGCCACGTCTCCTCCCCGGTGCCAATTATCCTGAGGGATTTGGTGAACCAATTTGGAGCTGGGTGAACCCCTCTGCATTGCCCTGCCAGGCCTCTCCTCAGGTGGCTGGACTGGAGGTGTGTGGGGACTGAGGGCTTTCCTGGCTGCCTCTCCACAGGAAACATCGTGGGGATCGGGCAGTGCCTTCTGCAGGGAATGACAATTGTCATCCGCAAGAAGTTCTCGGCCTCGCACTTCTGGGAGGACTGTGTGAAATACAACTGCACGGTGAGGCTGTGAGGCAAGAGGCCAGCCAGGAGTGGGGAGCAGAGCCTGGGGATCTGTGCTGTGCTGGGGAGAGCCCAGCTGCTGGAAGATGGAGAGGCCTGGACCGGTTCTGCCTGTCCATCCCAAACTGCCTTCCAAGATGGTGGGGCTGTGTCCTTCCCACCTGGGCTGATAACTCCATGTGTCTAAGCCCTTCCCGTGCTCCAGCATTAGCCAAGAGCTATCTGATGGGTTTCACAGGGGTTTCACAGCCTGGAGGGGTGGGTTTACCAGGGATGGACAGGCACTGGATGAACTCACAGGACTGCTGGGTTCTACCATGGCCTCTTTAGGGGACTTTGAGCGTGTTGTGTCATTCCTACCCTCCCTGAAGAAACCCCAGCCACCCCAGGGCCTGGCAGAGGGGTCCTAGTGAGTCTTTCCTCTCCGTTGCTCCCAGATTGTGCAGTACATCGGGGAGATCTGCCGCTACCTGCTGAACCAGCCGTACCAGGACGCGGAGCGGCAGCACCGGGTGCGGATGGCGGTGGGCAACGGGCTGCGAGCCTCCATCTGGAGGGAGTTCATGGCCCGCTTCGGCATCGCCCAGGTGGCCGAGTTCTATGGGGCCACCGAGTGCAACTGCAGCCTGGGCAACTTCGATGGCAACGTAAGGCCCCTCCCTCGTGTCCCAAAGGGTGACAGCTGGCCTGGGCAGGGTTGGAAACCCAGATGGGCTGTTTGCTCCAAGAGGCTTGGCATGGGTTGCCATCCACCCAGAGGGATTTTGGCTGTTGTGTTGGCTGCTCTGTGGTATCCTGGGTGTGTGTGGGCAGCGGGCTCGGGTGGGACAAATGTCTGTGCTACCCACAGCTCGGAGCTCTTTCTGTTCTAGGTTGGGTCATGTGGCTTCAACAGCAGGATCCTGCCAGGTGTGTACCCCATTGGCTTAGTGAAGGTGGACGAAGACACCATGGAGCTGATCCGGGGGCCGGATGGTGTCTGTATCAGCTGTAAACCAGGTGAGGGCACCCGTAGGGATAAATCTCCTCAGCCCTGTTTAAGTCTTTCCTAAACACTTCAAGATAATTTCCCTGGCTTTGAGTCTCCGCTCAGTTAAACCCCACTAGACACCCTTTTTGCTTGGGTGTCGGTGGTTGCTTCTTCTCTTCATCCCCTCTTCTTTCCGCAGGGGAGCCGGGGCAGCTGGTGGGTCGCATTGTCAGGAGCAACCCCCTGCAGCACTTCGATGGCTACCTGAATCAGTCAGCCACCAACAAGAAAATCGCCAGGGACGTGTTTGCAAAAGGGGATGCTGCCTATCTCACAGGTGAGGGAAGCAGGGCCCCTCTGTCTGCTGGGAGTGAAAGAGGAGGGCACCTGGGTGTGGGTGTGGGATTGTCCCAGGCCAGTGGCACTGCCCTAGCATTGCTCCTAGCCCCTCTGACACCTCATTTTTTTTGCTTATTCCTCGCTTTCCTGTAGGGGATGTGCTGGTGATGGATAAATATGGCTACATGTACTTCCGTGACCGCACCGGGGACACGTTCCGCTGGAAAGGGGAGAATGTCTCCACCACAGAGGTGGAGGGAACGCTGAGCCGCATCCTCAACCTGACGGACGTGGTGGTTTATGGGGTGGAGGTCCCAGGTAGCTGAGAGGGAAGAGGGCAATCAGGGGAGGCAGACAAGCCTCCAGCACTTGAATGTGAGCGTGTCCTGCATGTCCAGATTGACGTGTCCTTTTGCAAGAGGGTGGGCCAAGGCTTCCTGTGGGCAAACTGGGAAGAGGCCACAGGGGATGGGTCTAGTGGGAACCAGAAGGTTCCCTCCCTCTCTCAAGCTTTGTTTTGATTCTGGCTGGTTTGGAAGGACCCTGTGTCCCTTCCAGACAGGCTCCTCTGGGAGGAGGTGACTGTGACCACAGGGTGTCGCTGGTAGTGTTTGCCCCAGGGTGGTGACACGGTGGTGACACAACTGGACATGCCAGTGCTTCGGGACAAAGCCAAGTCTGTGCCAGAGGCCTTGCTGGTGTAGGCCAGAGGGAGATAATGCTACGGGGACAGTGTGTCTGAGTGCTCTCCCTTCTCTGCCTTTTAGGGATTGAAGGAAGGGCAGGAATGGCAGCCATCGCTGACCCGGAGAACTCCTGTGACCTGGAAGACTTTTCCAGCAAGCTGAAAAAGGCACTGCCACTGTACGCGCGTCCCGTCTTCCTGCGGTTCCTGCACGAAGTCTCCAAGACAAGTGAGCCATGGCATGCACACTCCATGGACAAGGAGCTGGGAGAGCCTGGGAGGGGGAAACCTGGGTGCAGAGATCAATCTGTAGGGTGGGGATCGAGCCCCTCTGCCCCACAGAGTCCCTGTTCCTTAGGTGGTTTCAAGGTGTGGGGTGCAAGGCTGGGTCTGGGGCAGCACAGGTGTGGTGGGGATGGAAGTGTGTGTGTCCAGTGACCCCTTATTCCTTCTTCTCTCCCCGTTCCAGGCACTTACAAGTTCCAGAAGATGGAGCTGAGGAAGCAGGGCTTTGACCCTGCGGTGGTGAAGGACAGGTTGTATTTTCTGGACTCCAGGCAAGGCCGATACCTGCCACTGGACCAGGCAGCATTTGGCAGGATCCAGTCAGGAGACCAGAAGCTGTAACCGGTGGGGCTCAAGCAAGGCACCTCCCAAATCCTGCTGGGGAGGGGAGGCAAGGCAGGCACTGGGGAAGGAAAGGTTCACAGAGCGATACAAAGGCACACTAGAGATTTTATTTGACGAGTTTTTCAGATAAGGGTTTGGGGGGAACATAGAGGGGACCGAGGGGAGGGGGATGGTCACATACCAAAGCATTGACTCATTATGGCTTTATTTTCTACTTGGTACAGCGGTGGTGGTCCCGTGCCATGGGAGGGGCATGGCCCTGGCCAGTTGAGGAGGGGTAGGGTGGCCCTGCCATTCCACTTTTGCTTTTCCTGTCTTTTCCCTCCCTTTTCCTGCCTGCAGCAACCCTTCCTTGTGAAGGCCATGAAGGGACCAGTGCTGGGCTCTTCCCCGCTCCTCCACCAAGCAGCCAGCTCCTCCTTGGCACAGGGACCCCAATGGCAGAGGGAAGCTGGGTGCCAGGCACAGCCCCTGCCCTCTGCATGGCCCTGCTGGTGTCGTGTGTCTGCTGTGAATAAGGGGAGCAGGGTAGTGTTGGGTTCAGGAGGGGGATAGGGATGTGTTTCTGCCATGCCTTTCTCTCTCCTGGGGATGACATTTCTATTTTTCACAATCACACGCACATTATATTATATATATATATATATTATACACGCTGACTTTTTTTTTTTTTTCAATCTTAATTTATTATCTATACTTTTGAATGTGTCCCGGGTTTGTGCAGTAGGTGGAAGGATAGCCCAGACCTGTTCTCTCTTGGATAGTCCTTCTCTCTCTCAGGGAGATGGGAAGCTCATCTGGGACTGATTCTCCTCTTCCAGCGTGGGTGCAACTATATATGTCCTTGTGGCCTTGCTCCATGGTGGAGGACATGAGCAAATCCCACTATCTTGTGGACACTTCTCTGGGTCTTTTACTTCCGTCTTTCGTGGATGCAGCCTTGTTTTGTGGACCTTCTTCCTGGCAGAAAGCAAGTAGGAGAGTAAGAAGAAGGGCCTGGTTTGCCTTTGCTTAGACATGCACAGCACCACAGAGCAGCTCTCAGGGCTTTCCTGCCATGATGTCAGTGCCCTGGACGTGGGAGGCAACTTGCCTGAGGAGAGAACGTCCTCTGGAGGGTGGCCTCTGCGAGAGCCTGACTTCATGTGCTCTGCATCCCTTCCCAAAAGAGCCCTCCCTGTCTCCAGCACCGGAGCCGGGCCCTGAACTGAAATATCTGTGTGAAACACCTGACTTGTGCTATGTGAATTCCCCGTGTTGTGTCTGACGTGAAACAGCCTCAGCAGCAATGTCCGATTCCAGTCCTCGGAGACCATGCAGAAATGTCTTTTCCAGAGAAAACTCTGGGTTGGGGTTTCTTCTTCTTCTTTTTTTTTTTTTTTTTCTTTTTTTATAATTTGTTTCTGTGCTTTTAGCAGGGTTACCCCTTAAAACAACGTCTGTCTTTTGTGAGGGCAGAGTGTGTCTACTCTTCTAGCTGTGCTTCCACACCAACGTTCCTGCCTGCCCCAGTCTGTCCCAGTCTCACAATTAAACACGAGTATGGGCTATGCTGGAGTTTCCTACCTCTTCCTTGTGCAGTCCTGCTCTGGTGGGGGGAGACAAGAGATTGTGCCAGTTTGGGAACTGCCACTCTGGAGCACCACCTCTGTGTGTGGACTTTGGCTCGTCTCAGAGCAGAGGGAACAAGCCCCTTGTTGCTGGGTTTAATGACTGTGTGAAAACAGCCTGTTGATCAGCCCCTCCCCAGTCCTCTCCACCACATCCCCACTCCCACTTTCTCCTGGTCATGTTCTCAGCAGTGTCATCCCAGTTTGTCCTGGCCCAGTTCTCCCTGGCACATCTGGCTTGTCCACCCCTCTCCT
This sequence comes from Oxyruncus cristatus, assembly GCA_013399855.1. Lineage (NCBI taxonomy): Eukaryota > Metazoa > Chordata > Aves > Passeriformes > Cotingidae > Oxyruncus > Oxyruncus cristatus. The sequence goes on along the minus strand of VXAY01001542.1, from coordinate 1,006,096 downwards.
GTTCCCTCTTTCCTCTTCCTGCAGCTTCTCTCTGTGTTTGGCCACTGAACCTCCCAGCTCATTTCTGCCCTTGTAGATATGTTTTTTGATACCCATGCCCCGTCCCTTGCTTCTAGAAACATCCTTTAGATGCTTTGCCTTCAGAGGGTCTCCTGGTGCCAGGAGAACCCAGCTCCTTGGTACATGGGTGCCAGGAGAAATGTCTTCCATGAGCCTGAGTGAAATGTGCTGCCTGGTGAAACACACCATGGGAAAAGTGCTGGAAATTTGCATCCATTATGTACCAGATGCACTTTCGGACATGTTCAAATGGGTGGCTTCTCCAGCATCTCTAAGCTCAAAGCTTTTAGTCTCAGTACTCTGAACACAGTGACGTGCCAGTCTCTGTCCCAGCGCAGTAGGAATACTTGGTGGAAAACCGGCCTCATCTCCAGAGCCCTGAAGAGCCTCAAACCAGGTGGCTTTGCTTGGGGGGGGGGTCATATGTAGGGGCCCGGGGGTCTGGTGCAGGGTGTGCAGTGGTGGCTGCCGCCTCTGCGGGTGCTCTGGTCCCGCTTTGGGATCCTGTTCCTCTCGCAGCCACCGGAGGAGGGCAGGCTGGGCTCGGCAAACGCCTCACCCGCGGGGATACACGTCTTTATGCACTCCCCGGAGGTTTCACAGCCCGTGTGTGGTGATCAGAGCCCTGGAAGTGTGGGGTGCTGAAGCAGGGGGGTTACCCAGTCAGGGAGCTGGGCAGCCCCTGTCTGAGGGGGAGAGGAAATTTTGGGTAGAGATGATGGTGCCAGGCATGAGGCCAGTGGCAATCCCAGGTGCTGGCATCCACTCCGCTCAGGCTCCTGACTGGAGCTGTACCTGATGGAGACTTGGGCAGCACCGAGGACACCGAGCTGTGCCAGGTGGGTGGTGGGCAGTGACCTGAACCACCGACCTCACCCAGCCCTCTGCTAAAGGGAATAGGGAAAAACTTCACTTCCCTCAAATCAGACCTGAGGGTCATTGTCTGGAGATGGGTGGTTTTGAAGTGGTATAGAAGGATATGGGAGAGCCGTGCTCCCTTCCTGGAGATGTCGGTGCTGCCCTGCACACAAAGCTGCTCCAAAGGAAGAGGGGCTGCAGGGCAAAGCTCCACACTGCATTTCTGTCTGTCTGAGAGCAGGTTAGGTTAAAAAAAGCCATGGAAATTCTGCATTCAGGGCACTGCCTGTTAAGTGCAGGTGCAAATAGCTTTGTAAGGTTGTGGAAGTACGGCTGTTGTTTGTAAGTGAGCCCGTACAAGTGGAGACCAGCTTGTCTTGCTGGGTTTTAGAGATGGAGCGGAGTTAGAAGCCTGTGAGAGGAGCAGGAGTTAGCACTTCAGTGCTGGGGGGTTGGTCCCTGCTGGAGATCTGGTGGCTGGGGACAATTCCTAACTGGGGAGGGTTGTGTTGCACTTGGCAGTGCTTCAAGAGTCCCTGCAACACCCAGCTACACCAATTAGAGTTTTTCTGCTGGCTGTCAGCTTTGAGTTGAAATCCTGGGGCCTTTTTAAAGGCCCAGATCCTCTGGAAAAATGAAGCCTGGGTTCAAGTGTCCCTGAAACTCTCAGCCCAGGAATACAAGTGCAGGTGTGGTACCAAGTCTGGGATCAGTGCTGAGACTCTTCCATCAGAGAGGTGTTTGGAAGGAAGTAGACAGTGTTTAAGCAAAGTCTGATTTTTTAAAAATTTCTTCTTATTAGTGCAGTTTTAAGGAAGAGACTAATTGGATCCTCTATGATTAGAGACACTTTGCAAGACGTCCCTCCCCTTTGATCAATATGCTAGTCTGGCTCAGCAGATAAAGGTACTCTATATGAAGTACGAGGTATTATTCTTTTTTAATTAAAACACTTAAAATGCTGTTTGCATGAGGTTAAGAAAACATTAAAATCCTTTCCTGGGTTATTATCAGGCTATTAATTTAAGCAAAGCCAAGGAGCTTTACAAACCAACTGTACTTTTCCCCATGGAGATGACTGCTTCTCCCAGACTCTGTGTCCTGGATAGTGACAATAATATCAAGAAAAAAAATGTCCCCAACTTTATTTCTGATCAGCATCTCTTTCCAGGTCTAGGCCCAGCTGAGCCAGGCCACACGTGGTGTGCAAAACTGGAGTGTATTTTAGCTTTAAGGCAGGCGGGGCCTTTGCAAGTTGCTCAGGACCTTTCTAGGTGAAATTAATTTTTGCTGCCGACAAAGTCTGTGACCATCGTTAACGCTGCATCTCTCCAGGCTCCCCCTGCCACTCTTGGTGTGCCGGAGCCTTCCCAAACAATGACAGCTGCCTGCTCCTCCGCACGCTGGGGAGCTGACTTTGCCTTTAAGCAGAGACAGGGAAATAGTCTCAACTGAAGAAGGGACTATCCTTTGGTACACTCTTTAGAAATGGAAATACTCAATTCCCCTGAGTGGTTTCAGTGTAACCAAGAGCAGGGCCAGGGGCGGCTTCTCCCCCTCCAGTCTGAAGGGGCTGTGTGGCTGGGGATTCCACCAAAATGATGGTCTGTGGAGATCTGATCGTCCTGTGTGAGAGGGAAGGGACAGCGGCTTTCCTTTCCAAAGCAGAAAGGCTTTCCGAGGGAAGCACATGTCCTCAGGGCTGCTGAGCTGCTGGACAGCACAGGAGGGCTGGGCTGGGCTGGGCTGTGCAGAAGGGTGAGGCTCAGGGGGCAGGGACGGGTCCTGCTCTGCTGGTTTTGAGTCTGGCCCATTTCAGTGGCAAATCCCACCTTTCAAAATAACCTGGGGTTTGACCTGCTTTTCTCCTGGTTAATTAAAAATCTCATCCATAGGCACAAATTATGCCAGGCCAGGCTCTGGGAGAGCTTTGGGTAGTTGGGATCATGCAGCACAGGTTGGCAATACCAGGAATTGCAGGCAGTGATGATGCTGTCTGAGGCCAGGACAAATTCCTGCTCAGGATGGGGGGGGGTCATTGCCCGGATCTTCCCTGATCCCTTGCCAAATGATCCCAGCTTGTGAAGTGGGATATGACCCCCTAAAATGCCACATCCCCCTCCTCGGTACAGCCCTGGCTTCCTCTAGCCCCAGCCGTGAGGGTGCTGAGCATCCCTCCCCAGCGCCCCCACCATCCTGCCAGCCCAGGCAGGAGCTGTCGTCTGATCCTGCTCACGAGGTGACACCTTCCCCGACCTTCACAGGGCTGTGCCAAGGGGCCTGAGGAAGCGAGGGCAGCGAGAGCCTTTCCTCCTCGCCTCCGGCCATCCAAGTGGCCTCCGGCTCGGCCGCAGGAAGAGGCCAACAGCGGCGGGCGAGCCACCTCCTCAGCTTTGAGTATCACTTTCAGCTATTCTGAAGGTTAAACGCCTGTTTAGAGCTCCCTATTGAAGGTAGAGCCGGGGGTGCGGCATTGTTCGGGCGCCCTCCCGCTTTGTCTGGCCGCTTTCAGGGATGCCCTGAATGGGAAGCGGCCCCCCCAGCCCAGCACCCCGGCAGAAGGGCTCCTGGGGGAGAGGCGCTTCCTCCCGCCCTAATGACATTCAGGCCTCCATCGGTTCAGCTCCCGCTTTCTTTCTGCTGCAGTTTAACCCGGGCACAGAGGCCGGGCTCCATCTTACTGATCTCTGCTTGACACCCAATTACCACATGAATGGGAGAGAAAGGCTGCAAAAGGCTTTAACTCCCACTGACCCTCCTTCCCCTCTGCCTGCTTCCCCCTCTCCCCGTCCTACCCCCTCGCCTTTCTCCGGCGGAGGGAGTTCAAAACTGAGACGGGGGAAATCAAACAAAGCCCCGAGTAAGGAAACCCATTGTCACCGCCTCCGCGATGGCTCCTCTTTCGCCAGCTATTGTTCCCCTTGAAGTTTGACTTGCTGTGTGGAAGGATGCGAGCAGCTGTTTGCGCATTCCCCTGATGTTTTATTGAAAAATAATTGAATCGTCAGTTCAGGGCTCTCTGATAAAATGTTTCCTCGTAGCGCTGGGCCCTGCTGTATTTATAAACTACGTTTCCCTGAAGGACGTGATGGCGACCTAAACCGTTTCCTCCAGAATAAACGCTCAGCGGAGGGACAGAGGCATGTTCCTTCTTGCACTCAAGGGGAGAGAGAAAGAGTGCAAATGGCAGGGTAAAAGCCCAGAAGACAGGACTGAGACAAAAGAAATTAACCTGTCTTTATTGCCAGGCTCAATTTCCAACCTGTTCCTTTGTCTGGCACAGTGGATTTTGTGGGAGGGGAGGGGCGGGTGCAGCCAGAGACCCTGGTCGGTGGCCTCCTGCCCAGCATAACTGGGATGAGCACCACGGCTGCCTGGGTCCTGCCCGGTGCCATTCCACACCTGGGAGCAAGTGAGGGATCTGTCAGGATCTGGAAAACTGGGTATCCAAAGAGAAGTTCAGCTTAAGTAAAGCACAGTGACACATCGCTGGGTTTCAAAGAGATGGTGTGTTACAGTGAGCTGAACCCAGTGTACGTATTCAAGGCAGGAGCCTTGTCTGTACCTGGTTTTGCTTTATGTAGCTGTTAATCAAACACCGTCCCTGTTTACAGCACTTTAACAGTGCCAGTATTACACTTCCTCAAGGAGATTGTGTGCTTGCTTTCCCCATCGAAGCATACCCGGAAAATTTGTGGTGCTCTGATTTCAGCACCCAGTACAGAGACAGGACCCACTCCCAAGCACACAATGTCCACAAAAACATCCCCCATGTCTCTTGTGGTCACTGTTTGACCAGGACAATTGTTAACAGTAACGAGCTGTGAATGTTTGAATGAGCCAAATTGATATTTATGATTACTCTTGCCTTTCTTTTAATTTATTTTTGCTTTTCAGGGAGGTGCTAACACTAAATCTGTAATATTTTGCTGTATTTCTATAACTTGATTCTTTTAGGAGCCAGTTCTCCTTTTATTTGGCCTCGTAAATGACTTCTGGAAGCAAGAAGAATAGCTCATACAAAACCATAACTGCAAACCCCGATCTGGAGTTAAGATTACCAGATCCTCTGCACACAGAACGCTTCAGTCATTTCTGAAGAGTATAGAAGGAAGATTTTTGTCTAAGGCTTCTTTCCTCTGCTGCTTTTCCATACATTTCCATCCTGGGCCATATCTCTGAGATACTCAAAAGCCTCGGGATTTAAGAGATATTTAAAATCCAGATGGAATTTTTGGATGAAGACCACGGTCAACAGCTTCACGTCCCTGCCATCACGTAACCCCGGCAGCGAAGGCAGCATTCATCTGTGAGGGACCGGCCTTTCCTGGGGCCCAGCCCGGAGAATGATCTCCTTGGGAGAACAAAAGGCCATTACAAACACCACCACCTTCTGCTCCCGGGGTTAGGCGTGCTCTGACCCCCGTTAGCATAAACGAAGAGCAATCTGTCTGTGTAAATTTATGCCCCTTACACATAATGCATCATGTATATGCATAGCTGTTACATTTCTATGTGCATGCGTGCGCGCGTACGTGGATTTTTTTAACCCCAAACCCCTCCGCTGAGTGCGGTTTTTCCACCAGTGCTGCCCTGTGTCGTGGGGGAGAAGCACAGCCCAGCTGTCACCGCCATGGCTGCGTCCCGCCTGTGTACCCGGGGCTCCTCTGGGGACGGGGGGGAAAACAAACAAGGCGACAGATGTGAGCCGCGTTGTTTAACGCCAAGCTGGAGGTGCTCGGGGAAGGGCTTGCTGTAAGAGCTGCCCGAGCTGGGGGCGGGAAGCGGTGAGATGCCACCCCTGGCACAGAACCGCGTCTTCACGGTGGTGACAGCAGCGGTTGTTGGTCTCAGCCAGCCATTTCTGCTTCCCCGCAGTCCTGATGGGTGTGAGACAGTGGGTTGGATTCACAGAGTCACAGAATCATTAGGGCTGGATCTCCCAGTCCAACCCCCCTGCCCAGGCAGGGTCACCTGGAGCAGGTGACACAGCAACGTGTCCAGGTGGGTTTGGGATGTCTCCACAGACTCCACGCCCTCCCTGGGCACCTGTTCCAGTGCTCTGCCTTCCTAAACGCAAAGAAGTTCTTCCTCACGCTGAGGTGGAACTTCTTGTGTTTCAGCAGCTTTGCTGCTGGGAAACCTCTGCTGGGAACCCCCCACTGCAGCTCCTGCCTTCCCCCAGCCTAAGTGCTCCGAGCACGACAAGAGGGCTCCGTGTGCGGCCCTAAGCATGTGAAAGGGGCTCTGTGTGTGGCCAGGCGTGAACCTGGTGTAGAAATGGGTATTTTAAAGTAACACCGCCTGGCGCCAGCGCCCAGGTATTTTAAAATAGGACTTTCGGGGGGCACAGGCCGCGTTGCCCGGAACTGCGGGAGCTCCTCTGGGGCTCTTCCGGGCCCCGGTGGGACCCCAGGGTGAGGCAGAGCCGCGGTCGGGCTCAGGCCGTCCGTCCATC
>VXAY01001542.1:981253-999503 GCA_013399855.1 Oxyruncus cristatus | reverse complement strand
GGCTGGGCCCGGGCGCCGCAGCTGCCGCGGGGGCTACGGGCCAGGGGTGGCGGGAGCGGCCGCCCCCGGGAAACCGGGTGGTTCGGGCACCGCCGAGGGGGTGCCCGCAGCGTTGGACCTGCCCGTCTGCCTCGGGGCCTCGCTGCTGTTTCTGTGTGAGGGTCCTGTGCCACTCCCTTCCTTTCTCCAATTTCAGCCTCTTGTTTTTCTTTTTCTTTTTTTTTTTTTAATTATTAAAATTATCTGTAAAAACCTCCCACTCGTTTTTCGGCTTTTTTCCCCTCTCCGTACGTGTACCTCTGTGTGTTTGTGTGCGTTCATGTGCCCTCGCTGTGCTTTGTGTCCCAGCTGTGTTGGTGTAAAACAGCTGCGCTCTCGCTCTGCAGCATTTCGGTTTCCAGGCCGTCTCTACTGTAATATCAGCCTTGCTCGGACTCTGGCCCTGGGAACCTAAAGCGTTTGCAGTGGAAGCTGTGCATATTTGTGGAAATACTGGTGTTATTTCGTTAAAGCCTCCTTTTAGCAGAAGCTAAAAGGCTGCTATTTATTCGCTTTTTCCCACCCTTTCACGAACACAGAAACGCCATAACCCTTTAAACACCCCTCTCCTTAAGAATCCTTTCCTCAGTCTTTCCCGCTTCCAGCTGCAGCAAACTCTCCTAATTTTCCCAGAAGAGTGAGATGCATTTTTGCTTCCCTTGGAAATGCATAAATGAGCTCTCTATGTAGGAACCACAGCTGAGTCCCCCACGGCTCCCGCTTTACAGAAGGACCTTATCCTGCAATCTACATTTCCCGCTGCAACAAAGCGTGACCTTGTTTTCATTACATGAAAAAATGTTTTTCATATAATTGTTGTGACTTGTTCCCTCCCATGAATCTCGGGCTCGTGTTAATAAATCGCTGCTTCAATTTGGAGATAACTATTTGTTGTGAGCTGGGGGAAGAACACCAACAGAGTGCCCTTTAGGAGGGTTTGCTGCATATAAGTAGTGCTGCCGACGGCACAACAAGGGTTCTGTTGTGCTCTGCCACTGCAGAGCCAAGAAAACCTACTGGGGCATTTTTAGATATTGAATTTAAAGGAGCTTAGTAACGTCTGGATGTATCTTTGTTGGTTCTTTAGGTGGGGATCGGTTGGTTTTAAATATTTCTATTTATTGTGTTGGTTTCCAAGGGAGGAGAGGCACCAGTAAAGTAACTTCATAGGGAGGTTTTTCTGAAGTAATCTACATTTAAACTGGAAGGATATTTTGCCACAATTATGTGCCCTTTGAAAATGGGTTGGTCATTTTTCAGCCTCACTTGAGTATTGAGTTGAGTTTTTTAAGAGTTTTCTAGTTGTTAAAACCTTGCCCAATCTAGAATTCAGTTTAGAGTCAAAAGCTCACACTCTGCTGTTATGTCCCATATCTAAAAGTAGCTTCTGTGTTTATTACCCGTGTCCTTACTGACATGATAAAGTTCTATAATCTAAGACTTGAGTTTGGCCTCTCGCCTCACGACATCGTGAAAACTGATGGGTAAAGCTCAAAATTTGCACAGTTGTTCGTTTTCCAGAAAGGCGAGGAGTTTGCTGAGGCTTCTGAGTTGAAGTTACAAAAACCAATTATTCCTTTGAAGAGCCTAAGATTAGGTGCCTGGCCCCAATTTAAATCCCGGTGTGAGGACCAGCTCCTGTGCTTAGCAGCCTCCGCATGTCCTGCTCACACCTGATCTCCTGTGCTTGCAGGGGCCGCCACTTTGTCATGAGTTCAAGCTCAATTTTTGAGACTTCTGGCTAAAAGAGGTCAGGGATGAGCAGCACTGGACGTGACGTGGCAGTTGTTTAGGTTTGTGAGCGCTCGGAGATGGGAACCGTGTTCCCGTTCCCTTGGGATGATGCCTGGCACCGTGGGGTCCTGGCCCACAGCAGAGCCTCCTGTATGTGCTGGAGATGGGATCTGGCAGCTCCCCCGCAGGAACTTGCGGTTTGTGACAGGGAGAAAAAAAAAAAAGACAAAGGGAATCCTGTGCTAAGTATAGTCTGTGTCATTTGTTTTCTCTGCTGTGCCATCTATGTAAATCGCCTCTTTTGTACTGTCTCCCTTCTGACAATAAAGCAAAATCTCAGTGGTTCATTGTTTTTATTTCAGAGGTGGCGCAGAATTCTTGTTCGATGGTGTCAAAAAGCATCAGGTGACTTTGCCCTGTCAGCCAGAGCCTTGTGAGTATCAGAACCTGCTGGATAACTTGAAAGAATGACAACAGATGAAACAAAGCTGATTCGTACAGCACTCCTAGTTGGCAACGAGGATCAAAGTGTTTTAAAAGCTCTTTCAGACGTGCCCTGGGTTGGGTAGCTTGGTAAACAGGGGTTGGTCCTCAAAGTCTGAGCGTCTTTCCTGTCCTCTAAGCACTTGGGAATTGAGTCCTTCCTTAAGTCTTGCCTCCCTCCTCCTGGATAGACAACAGCTTCTGGATGTTTCCATCAAGTCTGTGTTTGTCTTGCTTTGTACTTGAAACCACCAATAACCTCTTCTCTCTTTGTTTTTTCCTGCTTGTTCTGAGATTTCCAAAAGGCACATATATATATGTGTGTGTGTATGTAGTGTATAGATATGTGGGGGGAACGTAGCAATATAACATACATTTATTTTATCTACTTATTTGACTTTCAAAGATAAGATAATAATTTTATATTAACTCTGCATTGAAAACAGCGAATTTAATGCTCAAATGTGATGCTGGGCTTCCTGCCTATGGCCTTCCCTGCAATACAAACCAGTGTCCCAGGGATAAACAGTCGTAATCTCTGGTTTGTCATTTGGAATATCAAAACTGAGCAGTGCTGCACTAACTCACTCATGTGTGTGCATGCTTCAGTGGCAAGGTAATTTTGCCACAGATATGTTCTGAATTCTTCCAGCTAGATAGCACTGCTTTGTGATATTTGAGTGGGATTATAAACTGAAATACTACAAAGCATCGGGGAATGTTAACTTAATATCTCATGAATGGCTAATACCATAATCTATGTGCTGGGAACCTCCAGGCCTGAAATCTTCTTGCTGTGCCTGGAAGTAATTAGAGATTGATAGAAGTGGTTTTGATGCTTGGACATAAGTACATGTAATTCAAATATAATTAGGAGAATTGGAATATTGTGTTATCTTTTGGGTAAGGACAGGGACTGAGGTTCCAGAAGCATGACCTGATGCTGATTTGCTTTGTGAGTTTAGTCGTGTTGCTTAACTTTCCCCTGTCTCTAGTGAGGTTGTAGTGATACTTTCATGTATCACAAGAGAGTTCAGCATTAAATTCCAGCACTGTTAAAGCACTTGAGATCCTTAAATGGAAGGTAGTAAAGAAATGCTAAAACACTAACTAAATGTAGTTGGTTTATAAACTTAGGGGATAGAGCATTAATTTTCTTCAGTGCTCTGTAAGTTTAAAATACCCAGTAACAACTACTGCCTTGGTGGTGTTCACACCATGATCAGATGCTCAGGAAGAAGGGGTTATTACAGGAGATGTTTATTTCTGCCAGGGGAAGGGAGGATATTAATACCAAAAAATGATTCTTCTAGCCCCATGATTGTCAGCAGTACAATTGTTTGTGGCCTGATCCACTTGAAGCTGCTGCAAAGACTTCTGTGGACTTCACTAGGATCTGAGTTTATCCTAAAGGATAAATCTCTCCCTGGAGGTCTGTCTCAGTCTCAGGGTTCAAACTCATGATCTCCAGCGATTCATTCCAGGTTCATCTAACACATTATTGCTCCCAGCTTTTCCTGCTGCCATGTTTTCCACACAGGGACGAGGCAGGAACACGTGGGGTTAATGTCTGACAGTAAGGGACTGCTGGAGACACCCCTCATAATACTTGCAGAAGACCATTATGTTGTAGTGGTGAGGAATCAATAGAATCACATAAAAAACATGTGGATAAGGAGTTCGGTAAGTCTGTGCGATTTTGTGTTGTTCCTAATGCCGTGTATTTCCCTGGTTTGCACTAAGAAAGTTTAATTCACCTATCTCTGGGTAAATAAAGATAGATATATATGCATATATGTATCATTTTCCCTGCTGCAGCCAGAATTACAATGATTAGAGAAATAAAACAGCTCAGTTCTACTCAGCACATCCTGTTGCTCACCTTACCCTCAGTGTCCATCACTGAGTACTCCAGGGAAAGACCTGGAGTATGAACACTGCTTAAAGACCTGCACTTCTAACCCCATTTTAACTGATTTCATTATCTGCCAAACTTATTTTTGGCCATTTTGGCCTCTCTTACCTACTCTTCCTTTCTCTCTAGGTTATTTTTGTCTTTGTCCTCCTTTTTGCAGAGCAGCTGCTTCTCTCTGGGACGTTGGGCCCAGCTATTTTTTAATTGTTTAGGCATTTTTATAAATATACCAGAGGGGGGGGAAGGTGGAAAATTATGTGAAGAAATACCTACAAATATTTACGTGATAAAACAAACTGTACTCCATAGTTGACAGGGGCAGTCAGTGTTCTCTGAGTGATAAGGTTGCTTGAACAAATTCTTTATGGGGTCAGTTCTTTTTTCTTGGTAACAGGCACTAGGGTGAAAATAGGTGGGTTCCAGATCCAGTTAACTTTTTTTCAAGAAGATTTGATTCACTGTCCTTTTGTGATGCCTGGAGATGGACTCCTGGAGGGATTAGGAAAGGCAGGAGGAAGGAAGCTGCAAATGGGACAAGAGCAGGCCACAAGGGGTACAGCCGTGTGGTGGGACCTATTTTTATTATCCAGGGGTTTTTTTGTATCCTAATATCAGTTGAACAGCAGTTCTGTATTTCCAAAGCAGAGCTGCCTCAGCCTGCATATTGAGGTTGCTGCCAACTAGGAACTTGAAAAGGTGTGGTGTATGTGCACAGGCCAGCAGAACTGCCTAAGCCACGCTTTGGGCAGTCCTGTGTAATCTTGTAGAGCTGTCGCAGAAAGAAGACCTCAAGTGAGACAAGAATCTTGCCCCACATTGCTGGCTGTTCTGATGATCTCACGGATAATGCTGTTAGAGGATCTAAAGGCATTATGCCCTGTTGGCTTCTTCTGTATGAAAACAGTGTGTGTGGGAGAAAGCAGCTGGGGGAATAACGATATTTGTCACATAGAGAGAGGATTAAATTGGCAGGGAAATCAACTTTATTTTCAAGCATCTAAGAGGCTATTAGAGACAATGGAGCATAAAAGAGAGAAACCCTAGATTAAAAACTGAAAATGTATTTGGCAGCCTTCTCCTGAAACAAGCCACAGTAATTTAACCAAGTGCTTCAGTAATCAAATAGATCATTGTATGACTGCTCTGCCAGGGATGCCGGAGCTCCTTCCTCCATCTCACTGGGACTCACAGTGGTGGATTTGTCTTGGCCATGGTTGCATGGATGCTGTTGGGAGGGTAGGAAGTCACTGGCATTGTTTAACCCTTGTAGTCATTGCAGGTTTAGCTCAGCAGCATCGTGCTGATGAAGAGTGTTTACAAAACCCCTCTGGCTGTGCTGTCTACTGGATGTTGCATCCAAAGGCTGGGGCTGTGTGTAAAGCCTCTGGCACTTGTGCTGCAGGCTTCTTGCAGGCCTTTGAGTTCCAGCTTCTCCTGTGGCTTTAGTGGTGAGACTTGTGTTTTTGGAGCAGCAGTGACCAGTTTCAGCAGTGCTCGCTCAACCTTCTGGGCTAATCACAAATTCACGCTGTTTTGGCACTTACAAGTCTGGAAGGATAAATTATTAATCAGTGTGTTTTGTTAATTGTTTGTGGTTTCCCTTTACCAAAACCCCAGGGAAAAAAAGCCCACTGCTAATCAGGTTTATTTTTTTTTTTAGAGGGAAAATGAAAATACTCTGCCAAGTGCTGTTTAAGTTGAATCCCTGTAGAGAAGAGCATGGTCTGCTCCTCGAGAGCTTTGCTTTCCAGGGGCCTTGTTCTGCGCAGCATGGAGGACTGCTGGGGACTTGGGAGCATTCATCTTCTCGGGAAAGAGCCTGGGGATCTCGAGAGATCAGGCCTGTGATACAGGCAGAGTGGCTTAAAAAATACAGCATGGCACGTGTTCAGATTTGACTGGGGTGCTGTGCCAAAACGATGTGTAGAATCAAGAGTAGCAGTTGGTGTTGGTTGTAAGTGCCCAGTGCTATTGCTACATAGTACATTGTAGTTAAGTCATTAATATTCTGGAATGCTTTTATTGCTCTGTTTATTATTCCTAACATTTTAAAACTTGCTCCACAGAAAGAATAAAAATACATTGGGTGATGCAGAGGCTTATTAGAAGAATGATGAGAAAAAGCCCCCATAGCTCTATGGAAAAGTTCATGCAGTCAAATCTTTTTAGCCTCAGTGTGTGGCACTCGCAGCTCTCAAAGGACTTGGGTTAGTCCCCTGCTTGTGCATCCTACTCGTGCATCTCTCTTAGCCAGGAAATTATAGATCTGGTGGCAAGGGAAGGGGACATAGGGTGGGAGCTCAGGCTGGATTCTGGATTCTGGCTGCTCCTGCAGGATCCAGCAGCGTGTTTGCAGCACAGAGCCCGGCGTGATCCCGGTGTGGTGCCGCAGCGCTGCCGCTTCGGGATGGAGCAGTCCCTGCCACGTGTGCAGCCGTCCTGGCTGCGGGCGCAGCTCTGGGTCCCTGTCCCAGGGAGACCACGAATCCCTTCACAGGCAACAGGGAAACAAACGCTCGTCCTCACAGGAGCAGCCCCAGCACCCTCCCGGGAGGCCGTGGAGCCGCGTTACCGGATCAGCTCATCCCAACTCATTGTGGAAGGAGCTTCCCAAGCACTGAGAAACCAGCTCTTGTGTGTGACCAAATCCCTGGGATAACAAAGCCTGGCTGTTACACCCTCCTTCCCAGCCGCTGTATTGCAGTGTGGACACCTAGCAGGATAACCCCCCCTGCATTCCCTCTTTTCTCTCGGTGGGATTTGCTGTGCTGACAGCGCTGTTCAGAGGGTGGCAGCGGAGCAGGGCTGGGGAGGAGGATCCGGGCCCTTTAAACCGCTTAGCATGCGGTTCACACGGCTCCGGGCCAGCTGTTCCTTTCTCCTCCTGCCCTCACTCGCAGGAGTTGTTTGCTGAGCTCAGAGCTCCTGTGCAAAATTGCTTTTCAAAAGAGCCACTTTCTGCTTAATTAAACAATGAGCCGCCGTCCCTCTGCACATCTGTAAAGCTCCCTCCGCAGCCCCTTTATCCCACAAACTGCTCCATTCTTACCTCCATTCACTTGTAAATCTTACCCCCCCTCTCCTCCACCCTGATCATCTCACTGGCCCTTTCTTTTCCCCTTTCAAGTAAGACTGAGGGGCTTGGAGTATCTGTGGGGGTGGCTGGTTTGGGTGGACAGGAATCGGTTTAATGGTGCTTGGCCCTGTATGAAAGTCTAATAATAGCAAAGCAGATCTGAGCCCAAAAGCGAGAGGCGATTTCCGTATTTAGAGGAATAAAATCATGGCAGTTCCTGAGCCGAGCTGAGACACTGACTCATCCAGCAGCCACAGGGGACACCAACCACCAGCCAGGCTGGGAGGGGGGCAAGGAGTTGACTTCAAGGCATTTTCTGATCCAGCTGGCAGTGCCAGGGATAGCCCAGCCCAGGGGATTCCCTCGGCCGGGCTGGCTGTGTGCAGGGCAGTGCCAGGCTGCCAGGGAATCCCTCTGCATGCTGGCAGGAGCAGCCACCTTCCTCTGTGGTCTGGGGTCTCACATCAGCTCCGTGTAGTATCTTGTAATAGCAATAAGGTTTTCCTTTTTAACCCCCCGGTGCCTGTGCACACACACAAAACTCAGAAACCAGCAAAATAGAAGAGAGGGGAAATTTCAGTTTGCTGCGTTTTGGCTGAGCTTTATGCCAGTGGTTAGTAATGCATTCTCTGAATTGTCTTCTTGAGAGTTTAAAAAAAAATTAACCAGTAACATTCAAGGTTAAACAGGATAAATGACTAGAAAAGGGGTGAGGTGGGATATCTCCTTTATCATTGGGAAGGACAGATTATAGCCAGGGTGATGCAATATCATCTAGCATAGATTGATTGGGAGGAATGAAGAAATGGGAGTTTAGTGCATTAGCAGAAAATTCCTGACTGCAAAAACTATTAGACCATAGCAGAGTCTCCTTGGGGTTTGGTAGCAAGTCTACACTGCTCAAGCTTCTTAAAATCAGAGCAGGCAAGGCCCAGGATGGTCTTTTGTTTAGAAAAATTCTGCGCTGGCAGAGGGATGAAATCCCAGGACGTGTTAAGGAGATGTGTTTTTTAATGTGTGCGAACCCCAGGCTGGTACTTGGCTGCGGGGACGATGGTCTTTGAGGCTCTCTCAGTTCCTTCCTTTCACCATTTTGAACGAGAGACAAGACCCTGGGCCAGCACTAGTGATCTGTGATCCTAATTAAAAGAGACAGTTTGGTGCACTGGCATTTATTGGGGAGCCTGAAGTGACAATAGCGTTGGGTGTTACGGGATTAGATGCTCTGACTTTGGAAATGAGTAGGGATTAGGTTTACCCTGAGAATCAGCTCGGAGCTGCTTTTTTTTGTCATGGGAGCCGATGGATCTGGAGGCTTGCTGCTGGCTAGCGGTGGGATTGGAGATCTCTTGAACTTGTGTTCTCCTACCAGCAGTCTGTGGGGAGCAGAAGATCCCAAGCAACTCCTCTCCAGCTCATGAGCGTTGTGATTAAAACCTCTGGGCTGGGAATTGCTGGGCGATAGCTGGGATCTGAGTCTTCACTGCTGACAGGAAGGCTGTGAAAGACCTCTGTGATCCCTTCCCATTTTGTGGACACAAGAAAATGAAGAAGAGTGTTGCTCTTTTAGCTGAGAAGCAAGAAAAAAAATGTCATAAAGCAATTAAAAATTAGACAAGCCAAGACCTTAGTTTGATGCAGACAAGAACAGATGAGAGCAACCATTGGGATTCTCTTATGCCTGGCTGTAGTTACCCCCTAATTTCTTCCCTAATATTTAAATCACTGCCCATTCCAGTGTGTGGCAGGATTGGCTTGTGCACTTGTCAGAGAAAATGGATTTTGCTCTTGCTGCAGAATTTTGCCTGGCTGCTCACTCTGTGTAGTACCAAACCCATTTGCCTGTGACTCCATTCATATCAACTATTCCAGGTCTTCTTCTGCACTTTATGGCACACCATGGTCTGCTTCAGAGAATGATTTGCATATCAGATGGGAGACTGCAGGAGTCGGAAGGATCCATTAGGTCAGGTTTTGAGCTCTTTTAGGGAGCAGATTCCTGGAGGGTCCTGGGATCCAAAAGAGAAGTCCTGCACCTGGAGGGACAGCAGGTATTGGGAGCTGGTTCGTCTCTTTTAAAAACAAGCTGCTTAAGCAGGGAGAGGGGCATACAAATTGTCTTTCCATACATTTCCATGCAGGCAGGGGGAATAATGGCAGAGGAGCGGCAGGGAAGGGGCTTTGTCATGGTTACAGGCCGGTGGCTGAGAATGTGGGTGGAGCAGCGCTCGTCCAGAGTTAGTGACCTCAGCAAATTGGAGCTCAGCCATGGTCAGTATGATAAATGATCTTATTCTGGGTCAAAGAAATGGTACCCCACAGGGAGGGATCCGCAAGGCGGCCCGGGAAAGCGCTGTGCTCTGGCAGCACTGACCCCTTAGTGACCAGTGCTGCATATATCTTATTTATTGCGGACCAGAAGGGAATTTTCCATGGTTCAGCCTTTATAGGGTTCCCCTATTTCCCTGAAATAATCCTGGTTCTTCAACCAAGGCAAGAATATGGGTGTAAATATTCCTTCTGGGTGCCCTTCGAGGCACTGTGTGGGTTTGAATGTGGATTTTAAGGTGTCTGGTTGTTGTTTGTGTGAGTGAATCTGCCAGTGACCTGTGCAGCTCCCAAGGAGCCAGGAGCTGTGTGTCTGTGTCAACTGGTATCACAGTTGCACAAAATCCTTCCGTGTGTCTGCACATTTATCAGTTCAGTGTGAGATCCTTCTACTGCAACACCCAGCTTCATGTTTCTTATTCAAGGCACCTGGCTTCTCTCTGCACACAGCAAGTGCCCTCCTTGCTGAGTTATCACTGATGAATCTGTCAGGCCCAGGAGGTTTTATTGAGCTAGGAAAGATCTATGGATTTCAGCCCTGGCTTTGAGGGTGCAAATGAACCCTGGCTCTTGTTCCAGGCAGTGCTAAAATGGAGTCTTAGACGCTTTCCTGTGGCATAGGAAGCTCGAGCAGATTCTTCATGAAGGAACAGTTGGGGTAATGCAGAAGATCAGGCCTTGGAGGATTCTGAGGAGGACAGAGCAGACTGTGCAGTTCTGTCTGCCACAACCAGGAGTGTTTGTGGTGCAGCTGGGCTGAAAAGGAGCCGAGGCTGTTGGGTTCTGTATGCTCTTGCTGCAGTTCCTGCATCCCGTCTGCCTGCGTGACAAGGCAATGACTTTGTGTCACCTCGTTTTCCTGAGCGCTGTGTTTCGCTGGGTGATTTGTTTTCTGCATATATTGTGGGCTTCAGCTCCCATCTGTGCACTTGAACTAAGCAGTTTTCCCAAACGTTTGTTGGATTTTCTTTTTTTTTTTTTTTTTTTTTTAATTAACTTTAGATTATTTTTTTCCTGAGAATTTGGAGCGGGGTTGATGTACTGTTAGCACAGGCAACAGAAGCTGTCTGTGTATACAAATAAGACAGGGATTTCCTACCATGTGCTTCAGTCCTTCCTTTGCAGTTTAAGAATATTTCAGCATCCTGGGCCAGTTCAGTCTTGCTCCTCTGGTCATGCTGCCAAGGCTGAGGGCAGTTAATGAGAATTACAGAGCGTTTTTTGGTGTGGATATTTGTTTGCTGTGAGTGAAACTGAGTGGGCTACCAAAAGGATTTCATTAAGACCATGCAGCACATAAAAATATATCCTGACTGGGATGAGCTGGGCTTGAGTTGGTGATACTGGAGCAAAATGCTGTATTGTCTCAACTCTCACCTGAACCTCCCTCCTGAGCCAAAATGCACAGTGGGTTTTGCGGCCAAATGACAGCACCTGTAGTACAACTGTGCTCCTGCCAATAGCAAACACCTCTGTTCTGTGATGGGGACCAGCTTCAAACCAACACGAGTGTGAAATCACTACATTGTGACGATGGTTTAACTTGTCAGTGGATGTGATCCCTGACCAGGCTGAGATTTTTTTTCCTTCCTCTTGTGTTACCTGTAGAGGACCTGCTGTTTGCACGGCGAGTGCTTGGCCCAGGGAGCTGGGAACCCATTAGACCTGTAGCATAGTATCAGAAAGAAAATGTCATATGTGTGTCAACTGTGAGAGATAAGCAGTTGTGCTGTAATTTACCTCTTACTATGTCCATGATGAGAACATAGAGAGGCCTGAGCTGTTGATCAACACTGCTGTTCAAGGCACTGAGCTGCAAGATGGCTTCTCCCCAGACCCCTTGCAATGCAAGTAATCTTGTTCCTTTTCAATATCTTACTTGTGGGAGATGGTTTTGGTGTGGCTATGGTCATTTGTCATCCTTTATAATTGATCTGTTCTAGTAATATTGGTGCACAGAACGTAGAGACATGAAGGTGGATGAAAAAATTCAGTGCTGATAAAGCAGATGAAAGTATTACGTCTTAGGTGGGCTGTGGAGAAAGGGTCTCAAATTTTGTGCCTTTTGGAGTGGGGAAGGCATGTACAGGGGTATCAGGTTTTTTTTCTTTCCTGGTGTCTGAATTCTTCAGTATGTGTGTACGTGACCTCTGGGTAGGAGTAAATGAATGTAGGCTCAGGTGGGGCTGAAAATAGCATTTATTATGGAAGGAGATGGGGCGAGGGAGTCTTCCAGCTCAGTCTCGAATAAATCAGTCCTCTCGGCCCTCCGTCCAGGCTGCTTCTAGGTGGCTGTCTTTTATCCAGCTGGTGCAGCGTGTTTCTGTTTAAATGATCTCTCCTGAAAGGTCCCAGAGGAAAGGGCTGCTTATTCCACGCAAGGAGAATGGTGTATGGCACAGCTCATTGTTGTGTGCCCTGCTGCAAGAGCATAAATATGAAACAGCTCGCGGGCGATGCTGCGGTGGGGCTGGTGTCCCCTTCACACCCCCCTCCTCCTCCTGAAGGCTCCTCTCCATCTTCCTTCCTCTCCCGCTTCCATTTCTTGGTGATGGAGAGCGGGAGCCTTTTGGCTGTGGGATCCTGAGGGCTTGACGTTGCAGCAGCATTTTTCAGGGGAAGGCAGATACGGTTCACTCTTGTTTTGGTGGCTGATGGACCACTGTGGTGGGGGGTGTGTGTGTATATATATATATATATGATATATATATATATGTATGTATATACACACACCTTCTGAGCGGCCCTCGCTGTCCCCAGTGCTCATTGCTAAGAAAAGAGGCAGAAAATGGTCTATTTTGTGCTCTTAACTACGTATCATTACAGGGGAGTCGTGGGTTGGCCCCAGGCAGGTGATCTGGCTCACCAGGCAGTTTTAAGGCACAAAGCAGCTCTTTTTGCCCTGATCAGAGCGATTCGGTGCTCGGAGGCAGCAATACCTGTTGTGCTCCAGGCAGCCCTGTGGTGGAACTGAGGTGCTGGGGATGAGCTGGAGGCACCAATGCCCTGGAAAAGCGGGGGGAACACAGGGAATCTCAGAGCATCCCCATCCCCCCTCTCCCCAGGAAAAGAGGCCCCCATCTGCTGCAGGTGGACATACCCCCATTGCCTACACCAGGGCTGTTCATCCTTGGTGTGGCAAAAGCAATGGGGTTGATGTTACTTGGAAGAACCCCAGCTCTGCTCTGGGTGACATCCATGATCCCATAAAATCCTGGAGTAAGGCCTGGGCTGAGTCGAGCCACTACACACACGTTTATTTTTGCTGGCCATGAAGCAAACACACAGGGAGTGGTACACAGAGTGAATTGAGCTCGGAGAAGCACACGTGGAAAGGTTCCCTGTGACTATGGCGAGCTTACTGCACGTGAGACAGACCTGGAAACCCATCCTGCCATCCCTGCTCGTCCGGGAGCAGGGCTCCAGCCCTCACTGCTGGATTTGTGCCTTCAAAAAGCTTCCTTGCGTCTCAAAAACAAACAAAACTCTTTTGGGGCTTTCAAAGGGCTGTTTAAAGGAGCCCCGGGAGAATAACTGATTGTGGATTCGGAATGATGAAGTGGTTTGTGGAACTGTGAAATATAGAGGCAAATGCAGGAGAACTCCACATTGCAATTTGTCAGCTTCTCTAAACCCTGTAACGGATTATTCCCCCCTCCCTTCTGTCTCTTCTCACCTCTCCAATAGGAAATTAACTGATGCTATCACTAAAGAAATTGTTTTTCCCTCACAAAGTAAAATTGATACTATAAAAACCCGCCAGCAGTGTCTCCTCCTCCTTTTACATGAAGACAAATTCTTCCTGTCACCTACTGAAATGGAAAGATAAAGGCTGAGCTTTAATAAAGAAGCTCTAAGAACCAAGTGTAGAAGGAGGGAGCAGGCACGGCGTGGGGAACACACCATGGCAGCAGGTGTGATGCTGAGAGATGCTACAAGTGTCCAAAATACGACAGGCCAGTGCCTGCACATGTGTTCAGTGCATAGTCATGGGCAAGTTTGGGCCCCAGAGCTCGTGCCTCCAAAGAGTTCGTGCTGGTTTTGGTGCTGACAGTGTCTGTCGTTGCTCTTCTCGGGTTCTTAGGCTTGCTTGTTTGGACTTTTTATATCTAATTAGGCACACAGAGAATTAGACATAATTTGTTGGGCAATAACAGAACACCCAGGGTATGGGGTGTGTTAAAAAGATCTGAACATTGGGAGTCTGCTGCTGGATTGGCGCTCCATCCATTCTTTGAGGGATGAGTTTCTCGGGGAAACCTCTTGTGGGGTTTGGGGCAGAGCCCTGAGCTCCCCTGGGACAGGACTGCCTGTGGGATGCTGATGAGGGACTATCCTGTTAGCTGGTTTCTTTGCAGCTATCCCCACCTATCCTGCGTGTTCCTCATCTACTCTTTCTGGATAAACAATCACTTTGCTCTGGCATCACCAGGAACCGTCAGGCAGTTTGTAAACCCTGTCCTTTCTCCTTCCAGGGGATGTCAGAAACCTGCTCAAGTGGATCAAACAGAATATGTTGAAAGAACGACCAGAATTATTTATGCAAGGGGAATCTGTGTAAGTACAACTGTTACGAATCCTCCTTGTATTTTTCTGTTGATCCCCGCGGTTTTAGGATATTTTTTTTCCCTGTTGGTTGCAAGAAGTAAGTCAATCACCATGAAAACATGGGATTTGCTAAAGTGATAATGGCAGGTGTCCCACCCACACCTCACACTGTCCACAGAGAAGCATCTTTTGCAGCCCTCACCCTAAATCTTTAAACCTTAAACATGAAGCAGGGCCACGTAGACCTTGTCTCTGATGTCACCTGGAGCAGCATAGTGCCTGTACCCTCAATTCCAGGAGTTTTAGCAGGTCTGTCCGTTCCCTGCTGACATCACTGGGACTGAAGCAGTCACTCCGAGAAATGCCAACAAATAATTCTTCTGGGAAATGTATTTTTATTGTCAAAATGGGGCCAGCCTCGTGGAGGATGGAGGGGGGGGGGAGGGAAAAAAAAAGAAAAAGAAGGCAAGAGAAATGGAGCAGAGTGAGCTGTGCAAGCCATCCCTGACTGCGGGGTGGCGCTGGGGGTGTTTAACATTCGTCACGGATCTTTGTGAGCCGAAGCGTGTGCCAGGTCCCCTGGTAACAGGAGAGACAATTGCAGGACACCGAAGATCAAAGAAGGGGAATCCCTTTGCTCGGAATCAGGGGCTTGGAGTGGATCCCAGGTGTTTAGTGCCTGTGGTAGGGGCACCAGAGTAGCTTTCCCTACCTTCACATCGAGCTCTCTGCGCTCGACTGTCGTGCGTGGGTTTTAATTACCTGGCTCTTCAGCATCGTACGGGAATGTATCATCCTGGAGCATCCTCGGGAATGGTGCGTTTTGATTCAAATGAGCCTTGGGATTGCTCCTGCCTCCCCTTTATTTGATGTAGAAAGGGCACAGGCTGTACATGTTCCACCTCCATGCTAGGATTCCTTTTTGGCTTTATAAGCAGTCAGCTTGTGATCTGTGCTGTGGCATCCCTTGTTCTTAACTGTTTGTGGAGCTTTTTAGCAGACCTGTATCCTAATTATTTCTCTCTGTTCTGCAGGAGGCCAGGAATTTTGGTGCTCATCAACGACGCAGACTGGGAACTAATGGTCTGTACTCCTTAAATTTGACTTTCTTTGTTGAAAATACTGCTCTCTCTGTTCTGTGGTTGCTCTCACAGAAGCTGTTTCTGATTCTTGCCCCAAGCAAAGCATCTTGTATTTGAGGGGGAAGGGGCAGGCTTGGGATCTCTCTGCTGTGCTGTGGCGTTTCAGGAGCCTGGAGCCTCTCTCTAACCTGCTGAGTCTCACCAGCCAACCAAGGTCTGAAGAGAGATTACCCTTTTTTTCCCTGGCCTCTGGCACTGAGGTTTGCACCTCTGGCTGCTGGTGGGTCCCCCCATGCGTGGGGTGACTGTGGTGGGTACTGGCAGCTCCAGGGCCCAGGCAGAGCCGCCTGCCCTGGAGTCAGGGTGTGCCTGGCAGGTGAAGGCCACGGGGAGATTTCTACCCAAACAGGCACCTGGTAAATGTCTTCCCTTCTCAGCTCACTGTTGTGCTCGGACAACAAACAGCCCCTCGCTATTTTCCTGCCTCAGGCAACCACCTGTTCTGTCAAAACCCTGGTCCAGAAGGCTCTGTGGGCTGATGAGTGTCAGCGCCATGGCTGATCCCTCACCTTCGCTTCTCTTGTGATGAAAACATCAGTCTGTCCCCTTCTGCTCTCCCTAACACTCACCATCTTTTTTATGAGCTGTTTTCTCTTTGCAGCTTGTATTTGGAAATGACATTTAAACCATTTTTCTTTTTTTTTTTTTGCCTTGGCCTGCAGGGTGAGCTGGATTATAAACTCCAGGACCAGGATAATGTGGTTTTCATCTCGACGCTGCACGGCGGGTGAACTCCTGAAAAGACAAGAGGATGTAAATCCAAATCCCCAGGCAAAAACCCCAAACAAAAACCTTAACCCACCCAAACCTCTCCTGAACTGCCTGTGCCTGACCTCTGCATCTTTCCACCATGTTCTCTTGTTACTACACATCCAAATAAAGCCCTGCAGCCTGCGGCCTGCTGTCCACCACAACAACATCCGTCTTTTGGTCCTCATTTCACCTCTTCTGACTGCACTTCCAGGTACCCTAACAAGCAGAGAGCACCTACAGGATGTGGGATTTTTATTTTTCTGTGATGGGAGGAAAAGGGGTGCTGAACCCTGAGTGGGATGATGTGTCTTTTCAGGCAGTGAGGTGTTCTGGGGAAGTTGTCCCTGTTTTGGGGCAAGGCTGTGGTGCCTCTGCCTTGATTCTGGGGACCAGGATTAATTTAACACAATACTTAGACAGTCTGTGCACCAGCCTCGGGAAGGGTGAGGCATCAAG
The DNA here is from genome assembly GCA_013399855.1 of Oxyruncus cristatus. Classification (NCBI taxonomy): domain Eukaryota; kingdom Metazoa; phylum Chordata; class Aves; order Passeriformes; family Cotingidae; genus Oxyruncus; species Oxyruncus cristatus. Next base: position 983,029 of record VXAY01001542.1, on the reverse strand, counting down.
TGCAAGGAAACAAAAAGTGGCTTGCTTAGCTTTTCTGTGAGGTAGCAAACATGACAGCTTCGGAGCCCTCTGTAGTGACTTCCACTTGGGGTATTTATTTATGGGAAGCAGGAGAGAAATAGGCTTTTTTGAAAAGTTCTGTTTTTCTGATCCCTCATGCTGCTTTGGTACTGGAGCTGAGGCAGAGGGTGAAGTACTGGTCCACGAACAATGTCAATTTGTAATGATTTGGTTGGAGGGGAAACAAGCCCTCACCCAGCCTGAGACAGCACAGAGTGATCAGGGCAGCAAATGATCTTTCTGTCACCGTGATGGACAGAATTGATCGGGCTGTGCTGCGTTCTGTGCAGGTGGGAGCTGCAGCCTGACCGGGGAAGGGCTGGGGCTGGAGATGCACGGTTGAAGTGCCAAGACCTGGGGAAGTCGGGCTTTTAACCCTTTCCGCCAGTGGAAGGGAGAGGCTTCTTACTGTGTTCCCTGAGGAAGTCGTGTGAGCGCTGTAGAAGTGGGTGTGTGTGGCTCTGCTAGGGCGCGGATGCTGGTGGCTTTCCAGAAGTTTCCTCGGATAGATGGGCTGGCCTCTGCCAGCCCAGAGGCCACGGCAAGAGCGGAGGGACAGGGTCAGAGGATAGCACTGTTGCCACCGGTCTGAAACGTGTTGCATGAGCTTCCAGGAGTGTCCGACCGGGATGGTTGTTCCTACCCCCCATTCCCTGCTCACCTGCGGTTGGGCTTGGCTCCGGCAGTGCACGGTGTTCCCCGCTCGCTGGTCCTCGGTCGGTGCATCCGGGAGCTGATCTGCACCACACGCTGCTCCGAGAGCCCTCCATCTCCAGGAGCTGCGAGGAGGAGGTGGGAGGAGGGAGCAGCCAGTGCACCAGCCCCTGCTCGGGCAGCCTGGCCCAGCACCCCGGGTGCTGCGTACAAGGAGCTTCTCCCGCCCTGCGCCTGACGGAGGAATTCCGCTGTCTGATGCGGAGAGCGCCGAAGAGTAATTCCCTCAGCTGACTTCTCCTCTCTCACATTCACCCCTCCACAACCTGCGTAACTAAAAGCACCCACGGACTACGATGCTGCTGCATCTGAGGAACCCCACCTTCCACCCACTGCTGGTGACAAACTGATATTCAGCCTTTTCCAAATCCAGCCACAGCGACTTCAGTCCAGCTCACGCCGTTTGTAGGTGACACGGACGGGCCGAAGGCTCTTCTCTGTCCCCAGTTCCTGGACTTTAGCTTTGCTTGGCCAGGGCAGTGGAGGGGAATTCCAGGTGGTGGTAGGAGCTGGCTGAAAAAACAAGGAACCTGAAGCTTGAAACGGACTGAAACCCGATGGGAAAAGGCAGGTTTGTCTTCAGCGCTGCTGCCTGCCCTGCCTCTACGCTGCTTCTGTGCCTTAGGCTGGGCTTGTCTGTTCTCATCCCCCCCAGCTGTTTGCTCAGATAGGATGGATTCCGTCCCCGGGAGCTGTTATTCCCCTCAATAGTGCAGGTAGACCCAGGTGGCTTAGCTCCTGCTGTAGTAAAAGCTGCCAATCACTGCTAAAAAAACCCCTAGAAATGGGAAGATGAGGGGAGGCAGGGGGTTGAGAAGAGGGGTACAGCAAAATCCTGTAAAAACAACAACAACAAAAAGTTTCTGAAATAAAAGCCTTTTAAAACATTCTCTGCCTCCAGCTTTGTCCTAGATAGGCTCTTGGTGAAATTCTGCTCGGATCTTGTAATGCTTCCCTCCTCCTCCTGGGTTTCCTTGGCAGCCCCGGCCGAGCCGCTTGGCT
>VXAY01001542.1:940857-960201 GCA_013399855.1 Oxyruncus cristatus | reverse complement strand
GGTGTGCGTGCAATGTCAGTGTCGGGGCTGCGGGGTGAAGCCCGGCAGGGTCTCTGTGGAGGGTCCCCGAGGACCTCACAGGAGCAGTGAGTGCCCAGGACTGGGCCTCCTGGTTTGTGTGTTCTGTCCCACTGCCGTGGTGGCCCTTGGGGTACGGCTGAATGGGGGGACACATCACCCCTCGCCTTCCCCAGCCCCCCTCCAGCCCTGGGCGACTCCCGGCCCTGCCCAGCAGGACAGAGCTTCCTTCCAGGGCCCTGTGACTCCCCCAGCCCAGCAGCACATCCCTGGGCTGCCCTTGCTGCTCTTCTCTCCACAGCTGGCACAAAGGGATGGAATTCTCCTACCGTGGCCAGCGGGAGGGAGCCATCTCCTGCTATTCAGAAGCCATCGACCTGGATCTGCGGTGGGTAAAAGGTCCCAGAAAGCTCGGGATTCACCAGGCTGGGAGCTGGAGAAGGTGAGCAGCACTATTAAGGCTGGCTCTCATGTGGGCATTGAGCTTCAGGTTAACAGGATGCTGTTAACCCGAGGTTCTCCCTTGGGTTCCCCCTTGCTCTTGATCCCGGTCCTCAGCTGTGCCTGCCTGGACCACTTCAGCAGTGCAGAGAGGTACCAGGAGCTGGAATTTACTACTGGTGGGTTGTCTCCCTTCCGTATGGCCTGTCCTGGGGGCACGGCTGGGAACAGCTGCTCTTTTCCAGGCTGTGTCTCCTGCCCGGCAGAGCTCAGAGCTTTTGGCTAATGATGCTGAAATCTTTGTGGCTGGGGTGGGCTGGACACGCGCCCTGCGTGTTTCCCATTGGCACAGAGAGCTCCAGACAACGCCTGGGGGTGGCAGCCAGCCCCCAGCTGCTTTCGTTTAACCCGAGGTGCTGCTGCTGCAGAGTCCCCCTTTGCCTGGGGGAGCTGCCAGCAGGTCACCGGCAGGATGGAGCTGAGCCAGGGCGTGCTGTGCACAGCCAGGTTGCAGTGGCACTGCGAGAGCAGAGACAGGAGGACCTGGGGGAAGGTGAGCAGGTGGGCTGGCACAGCCAGGACTCACAGCCAGGCTGTGAGTGGGATCGTTCCTGTCCCCTCACTGTCAGGACCAGCAGGCAGAGAGGTATCTACAGGTGGTCTCTGTATCTGAGGAGGGTGGAGAGCACAAAGGGAGGATGCTGCTGCTGTTCCTCCTCCCAGGGAAAGGCTGCTCTCTTTTTCCCAGTTACTAAAATGGAAACCATCAGCTCCATGCCACTACATCCCCTAAATCCCATCACATCATGCAGCTGTTCCCCCTGCAACTGCACATCTTCCAGGTCCTTCCACACCAGCTGCAATTGGGAATTGAAGCAAAAGACCCCAAGCATTTATCTCATAAAAGATTTATTTTAAAATTAAAAATGCATAATATTTTTGGAAGAGGCAGAATATTTGGGTCCACCTGTGGGCCAGCTCCTGGGCAGCCTTTGGGTGGTGTCTAAAATCCCCAAAGCTCTGGGCCTGGAGCTGGAACGGTCCCAACTGCTGGCAGCTTGTTGCTGCATGGGGCCTGAGCAGAGCATCTGGGAATTGTGCCTGCACCCATCCCTTGAGCAGGTTGTTCCTAGAGAGTGAATGATTCTGCTTCTTCTGACCTATTATTCCATAAGTGATGCACAGAGGAGATAAAAACCTGGGCAAAGACCAGGCTGTGCATCCCATACTTGGCAGTTAGGAGGAGTAATCTTCTCTGACTTGTCCCCAGGTCCCCTGTTGTGACACTCCCCAGAAGCTGAACGGGTGTTGGCCCAGTCAAAACCTGCCAAGGTCTGACCAGCAGAAGGATGTGCAGGAGGCTCCACAGCTCATAGCACCAACTCTGCTGCAGAAATCATCACTGAGTAAAAGGAATTTTCAGAACTGTTAGCGGCACCGTGGGCTCCCCTGGAGGTAGGATGAAATTTTTTTGTGGCTGGTAAAACAAGCAAGAGGTCTTTTGTTGTTTTCCTGGTTTGCTGCAGGGAAATCCTTTGGTCCTGAGGGGAAAAATGGATGAGGGGATAGTAGGGGAGCCTGGCTCTTGGGAGATCAGGTGTTGCCATCTCCTACATTACCCCCTTCACTTGGTGGTGAAGCTGGTCCCTAACAGCACCTATTCACAGTGAAAAGAAGCTGGAAAAAACTTGGCTCTAAAACTTCCTTGAAAATAAAACTTTGTTGAAGGCGTTCACAGGAGTCAGCACCAGCACACTCACATTGTACCAAGGAGCTGAGGCACAGCCAGCTTAGATTAAAAAGGTTTTAAAAAAACTGTTAATATACTGTAAGGAATAAATATTCTTCCGTGGGCTCAGAATCTTGATGTGCTGGGTACCAACAGCTGCCAGGAGAGGGGAGAAAGCTGTGGGTGGGTGCTGCTGATAGGCTGAGAAACCTCCCTGATGCTGCAACCCCTCTCAGCATCTTCCCCGTGTTGTCACAGATGCCTCGGGTAGTGCATCCACCCTCAGTTGGCTGAGGGTGAATCAGTAAAGTGCTTTAAATCACATCATTTGCACTTGGTCCCACAGCCACTGGAGAGAGTTCAGCAGGAGAGCACCTGTGGTGCCAGGAGGGACATGCTGCTCCCACTGCTCATCCCGCCAGCCCCGGGCGCTTTCCAGTTCTATAAACATCCCCTATGGATCTGAGCGAGGCCCTCAACAGTGACTACAAGAAGAAACTGATCCGAGAGGCCACTGTTTTGCAGCCTGTTGATGAGAATAATTTCTCCTCTTCTGGGAAGTAGGGGATGCTCTTGGCCACCTCCTGGACAACGCCCGGACGTACTTCAAGGCCTTGCTGGATGAGTTCACTGACCACGCACTGCTTCACGTGGTGGTGCTTCAGGGGCAGGAAAGGCACAACAAAATCAATGAGATGTTCGTTAATGATCCCAGATTTCCAGAATCCACCTGCAAAAGGGAAAGGAAGAGACATGTTTTACCTTCAGAGAGTCTCTGCAGTCCCTGCAATTCGAAGAGCTGCTTTGTATGAAGTCAAAATATTCTGGTGAAGAGAGATCTGCTCTGGTTTTGTACAAGGAGAGGGCTCAGCCCATCAGCTGTCACCCCCTTTAGCTTCAAATAGACTTGTTCTCCAGGAATGAGGGGATTTAGCTTGTCTAGTCAGAATTTAAGCTCTGTTCCCTGTGACAAGGGCAAAGCAAGGAGAACCAGGCAGCCAGTGGGGATCGATACATCTCAGTGCCATTACAGCGAGTGTGCTGTGCTGTCTGCCAGCCCCCAGCTGCAAATACACCTTCCAAAGAACTTTGCTAAGCATGGCAACAGGTTTGCTGGCTCAGAAGGCTGGGCTATTCCTTCCCTTCGCCAGGTAACCTCGAGGGGATCGCAGTTTCCTTCCCTGAAAACCCCGCCGTCCCTTCCTGGCTGCCAGGGAGGTGGCAGGTGGTGTGGGTGTCTGCCTGTGCCAGGCTCTGGCCCTGTGGGAAGGGCTCAGCTCCACAGACTCACTCTGAGGGTTTTCAAACACAGCCTTGGAGATGGCTGGCTCCAGGTCCTGCAGGCTGATCTCCTCCCGGTCCTTGCGGGCACGCCACAGCGCCAGCGTCACCTCGTTGATCTGCTCCCCTCCTGCGTTGCTGCACAACAATGAGACACTTACTCACCGTGTATCTGGGAAAACGCTGTTTCAGGACAACCTAACACTTGCAAAGTGCAAGCCAGGATCTCCCAGCGTGGCCCAAAATGACTCCTGTAGAGGCAGCCAAATAACAGGGATAGGAGGGCTTTTTCAGCCTTTTTTCAGCTTTTTCCAGGTCTGTCTGTTCACAATGAAATAGAATCTCTTGGAATTTTTAGACGCTCAAGGCTTGGAGAAGGAAAAGCAAAACAAGTGTGTGCCCTGGAGTAGGTGTGACCTCTGCCCAATGGAGCAGCAGTGCTGGAAGGCCCCCCCTCACCTGATGAAGATGAAGATGGCCTTGCGGTAGTTGGTCCCGTACACGACCCACGAGGGGCCCAGGAATGGTATGATCACATCGATCAGCCCTGGGTGCATCTTGTCCATCTCATCAAAGAGGAAGGCTGAGCGTCCACAGTTTGTCAGATTTCCTTGGATCCAGCGCTTCAGGCTTTCCTAGGAAAAGCACAGGCCAAGCTGTAAGGCAGTGAGATAATGAGGGTGGCTTGAGCTACCCCTGAGCAAAGGCTGAGGCCAGAGCTCATATGGAGCTGAAGGTGCTGGAAGCAGCGTGTCCTTGCACAGCACCACCCACTCGGAGCAGGAACAGCCAGTGCTGGGGAGGTCCCTTTATTCTTGCTTTCACACAGTGGCTGTTACAGCTTTATTAGCCCATTGTAGGTCTTTTATTACAGTTTTAAAGAAGGAGGCAGCACACTAAAGCAGGGCATTCGGACTCCTACACCTGCTCACGTTCTTGTCTTTCACTGTGTATCTACACAATTCCCAGCTTCTTGCCAGCTCCTGTCCTGGTGCAGACACATGTGCCTGTGCTGACCCAGAACAACTCCAGCTCTTTAGCAGGACTGAAGGTACTTCCCAACCCACACAAAACCACTCCCATCCCCCGGGGACATGTCTAACTCCTCACTGAAACATATCAGCCAGGATGGCATTTACCTGCCCAATAGCATTTCCTCTAAGGACACAATGCTACAAATAAGGACCAGGAACGGTGCAGTTGCACTGTTTCCCTGCACTGTTGAGGGTTTGGCATTTTGGTTTCTTCCTTTCCTCAGCTTTAAGAGACAGAGTGGCACCACGAAGAGCCTGGGAGCTGTGTGCTCTGTGAGGAGGGGATTACAAGCCTAGTGAGACAGCAGGTTTTCACAGCCATCAGGCTGTTTGGAAAGCAAAGGGAGAATTTTAGTGCCTTTCATCTAAGCAAAGCACTTTTGTTTGTGCGTACAAAGGGCTATGTAAATATTTAAGGAATGAGAACTACATCAGGGCAAGGACTGCTGTAGGGAAGACAAGAGTGATAGCTGAGTGCCAGACTATAACCCAGTTACTAGCAGATCCTTCAGCCAGTGTGTGGAGCCACTCACTCAGCCGAGTTTGAGGGTAAAACAAAGAGCTTTTATTCCTACTGCACTTCAGGAAACAGCTTGAATGCATATGTACTGAGGATCAAGATGGACATAACTGAAACCCCCCAGTCAAGCAGCACTGCTGAGGGGTGTCTCTTACCTTGTACTGCTCTATCTGCTCAGCGTGGGGGAAGTGCACGATGGGGGAGAAGTGGTGAACGTAGGGGCTTTGGAGACCACCCTGGAAGAGGTACCGGATGACCATGGAGCTCACGTAGGTTTTGCCTGTCCCGGTCGAGCCATGGAAGGACATCACCAGGGGTTTCACCGGATTCTGGTTCTCCAGGAACCCCCTCACCCCCTTCATGACCTCCTGCCTCACCAGGGGCTGTCCCACCAGGTTGGTGGCCAAGTCGAACTCCAGACCTGAAAGGAAGTGAAGCCAAGACTTGCAGAAGGCGGGGTGACATCGCTCTGGTCTCCCACTGCGGACCCGTCTCGTCCCTCAGGGCTCCCCCCGGGCCCTGGCAGGCCGAGAGACCCCACTCCAGGGACGGCCCCGGGAAGGGTCCCCTGGAGCTGCCGGGAGCCCTTTTCCAGCCGCCCCCCGCCCCTCCCCTGTCACCCAGACCCCCCTCCCGGGCCGCCGCCCCCGCTGACCGTGCAGGTCGGGCCTGAAGCCGCACTCGCAGTCCGCCGAGAAGCCGCAGCGCAGCGCCCACAGGTCCCAGGGGGCGGCGGGGCGGGCGGCGGCCGCCAGCAGGGCCAGAAGCACCGGCACCGGGGCCGCTCCGGGGGCCATGGCGGCCGCGCCTCCGCCCCCGCACGAACTACAGCTCCCGGCGTGCCCCGCGCGGGGGTGGGTCCGGGAGAAGGCGGTGCTAAGGGAAGGAGGCGTGGTTAGTGTAATAGGGCGTGGCCTGGTCCGCGTTGCCCCGCCCCCCGCCCTGAGCAAGGTCGCTGTACCCGGGCTTGTTTTGGGGACCCGAGACCCCCTGGCAGAGAAGAACCTTCTGAAATTCAATAAGGGCAAATGTAGGGGTCTGCACCTGGGGAGGAACAACCCTGAGCGCCGGTACAGGTTGGGGGCTGATCTGCTGGAAAGTAGCTCTGCAGAAAAGGCCCTGGCGGTCCTGGTGGACAGCTGGCTGTCCATGAGCCAGTAGTGTGTCTCTGTGGCCAAGAAGGCCAACGGAATCCTGGGGTGCATTAGGAAGAGCACTGCCAGCAGGTCAAGGAGGTGATCCTGCTCCTCTATTCAGTCCTGGAGGCTGCAACTGGAGTGCCGTGTTCAGTTCTGGGCTCCTCAGGACAAGAGAGACATGGAGCTCCTGGAACAGGTCCAGTAGAGGGAAATGAGGATGACTGGGGGACTGGAGCAGGGAGGTTAGACTCGATGACCTGCTGTGGTCCCTTCCAACCCATGCCATTCTGTGATTCTGTGACACCTGAAGGGCTGTCCGGGGCCAGGTGGGGCTGGGTTCAGCAGGGTGGTCCCCCGAGCCAGCCTTCCTGGGCTCTCCTCCCCCGGGGGGTTTGTCTAAAGGACACCCATGGGACAGGGGACTCCCTTGAGGAACGGCATAAAAGTTTATTATATGTAAGAAACAAACCCATGACATATGTACACATATTTACAGGACAAAATGAATGAGCCTAATTATTTACAACAAGAATTCTTTTTCATCCTTCACAAGTCTGTACATCGAGAAGCGATCATGAAAATGTATTTACACACGTGATCCAGCGGCTGTGGGTGAGGCAGAGGTGGAAAAGAAATGGAACCGAAGGGTGAGGTGAGGGGCATCGTGTAGTCAGACCTCAGCAGGGCTGACTGGTGGAGACCAGTGCTGGGTTGCCCAGACATTGTCCCCATCCTTCAGGGTAACCGTGTGGACCCCCTGCCCTGTCGTGTCCCGAGCAGGTGAGTGATAGATTTGAGGTGGCTGCTTTTCCTCCTCTTTGTCTCAAAATTGCTGCCCTGTGCCCCAGCACCTTTCTGGGCCATCTCTCCTCCTCCAGGTGCCGGGTCCCTGGTCCCATCCCGTTCCCCACAGCCAGCAGAGGGGCGCAGGCTGGGAGCTGGGGCGTCTCCCAGGGCCTGGGGGAGGTCACAGCTCGCTGAAGCGCACCGCTGGCTCCAGCTTGTGGGACAGGGCAGTGAGGACCTTGTCAAACTTCTCGTAGCGCTCGGCCTGGCTGCTCTCAGCCCCACGGCTGCCCCAGAGCAGCCGCAGCTGGAACTCAGTGCTGAAGATCTCCAGCAGCTCCGCTCTGCCCTGGAAACCTGCAGGGAGGGAGAGTCAGTTCCCCAGGATGGGATAGGGACCCCGTGCCCATGGGATGCTCTATCCTGGAGCTGCACACTGGGACTGTGGCAGAGGGAAAGGGGCTCTGCTGTCCCCACTGCTTACCCTGCAGCTTCACCTCAGCATTGGTGTGGTAGAGCCCACCGTGGTGGGCCACCATCCGCGCTGCCTCCAGGTGGGCCATGACCACCTCCACGCCGTGGTCGGTGGCCTCCCAGGGCTCGGGGCTGTCCGTGAGAGCCTCGTCCCGCTCCAGGAGAGTCACGAGGGGTATGATGTGGGGAAAGGTGGTGTTGGTCAGCGGCAGCCCTTCTGGGGAGAGAGGCACCCTTAGGACCCTGCGTGGCCCCATGACCCTGGGTCCCCCTCCCCATCTCCCTGTGGAGCAGTCTTGTGGCCACACAGCCCTGCGGAGCCAGGCTGCTGCTGCGCTCCCAGGGGAGATTTTAAGCAGGAGCACAGCAGCTGCTGTGCCTCTTCCATAGCTGTGCCCGGGGCCATCGCCTTGTGGACACCAGCTCCTCCCAGCCAGGCTTTCTGGCTGTGCTGGGAAGGGAATGCTGCTGCCCCTGCTTTTCCCAGCGCTGCAGTGGGGGGCAGGTTTGCAGATCCCAGAGCACTGGGCATTGGAGGGACATGACTTTCATCTTCCCTGGCTGGCCACCCTGTCCCTCGGTTTGGCACTCACTGCCAGGCGAGCGCGAGGGTTTGGCTTGGCTGGTTTTATTTAGTTATGAAACACTTCCTCGGGAAGGAAGAGGCAAACAAGGCCAAATGGGCTCTGCTGGGTGCTGGGGCGGTTCAGCAGCCAGAGGGGAAGTGTCTGGCACTGGCTGGGACAGGGTCCGAGCTCTCAAACAGTGAGGCTGTGCCCAGACAGAGAGGGAAGGAGCAGGCAAGCGAGAGAAGGGGAGTTGGTCCCATTACCTTTCCCTTCATTCAGGCTCTTCAGGAATGGCTTAAGCTTCTTCTCATAGAGGATTGCACCCTCTGTGTGCCGCTGCCGCAGCACCATCCAGGTCTGCTCCAGCCGGGCAATCTGAAGGGAGATGGGGCAGATGGAGAGTGCTGGGGGCAGTGCAGCCCCCGGGCACCACGCTCCAGGCTCACAGGGTGCTCCCAGGAGCACAGCCTGGCCCTGGAGCCATGGTCCCCAGCCTTCAAAGCAACAGTGCCTGCTGCTCCCCAAAACAGCCTCCTCCACCAGCATTCACTGCCAAAGATGGCACATCCCTGGCACAGAGGCTGGGTTCAGGATTTCTCTCCCCTCCCTATGCCCCAGGACAGCAGCTTCCCCGCGTCGCAGCAGCCTTGAAGATGAGATGCAGGGAGGGGGCAGCCGTTCCACCTCCTTTGTGCAGACAGGAAGCAAGACTTCCCAGCTGGGCTCGATTTAAAATTGAATTTTAATCTCCTTTCATCTTCCAAAGGGAGCAGTGTGGCCTGGAGACGCGGCTGCCACAGCCTTGAGACTGATTTGTATTGTACCGGAGGGCAGATTCATTTCCTCCCAGGAACACAGCCCAGCGCAAAACAAAAAGCCCAACCACCGAAAAACAATCGGATCCTGGTGGGACTGGGCTGTCTGCTCCACGGAGGGGATGGCTCTTCCCCTTCCCTGCTTACATCCCAGCAGATGCAGCCCCACGCCTCCTACCCTGGGCATTTTCCCCCCTTCTCCCACCCCAATGGCTGTTGGATCCTGCAGGATACAGGGAGATGGATACACGTTGGGTGAGGGGCCTGAGGCCAGGCCATGAAGAGTAAAGGCGTGTGTTCCCATACCTGTGTCATTTCCAGGGCGTTCATCACAGCAGCAAAACTGAACATGTTGCCCATGGTGCTCTTCAGCTCGGCAGCCAGCTGGATGGTTTTGTGGAGCAGGGCCGCCCGCTCCTCCGTGCTGCCCGTGCAGCCCAGGATGTCCACAGCGATCATGATGGACATGGTGTGAAACCTGCCGTGGGGTGAGACGGAGCGGGGTCAGTGCAGGGCGGCTGGGGCTGCTCCTCCATCCCTATGCCAGGCTGGGGACACCCCAGGGAGGGGGCTGGGCCGTGCCCATCCAGCGGGATGGGGCAGTCCGGTGGGCTCGTCCCCGCCGTGGCCTTACCGTTCCAGCAGGTCGAGGCGGAGCTGGTGGCCGTGGGGCAGGGTGAGCAGCTCCATGCCAGAGCTCACCCCCATGAGCCGCTGCATCTCCACTGTCACACCCAGTATCCGGGCGACCTGGCAAGGAAGGTGAGAGCTGATTACACCTTTGTTAATTGGGAAGAGGCCGAAGCGTTCCTCAGGCAGCCTCTTGCCCCAGCCCAGCCTCTTCCTGTCCTGGCTGGTAAAGCACGGCAGAGCCCGGCAGGGATGCTCCAATGCTCAGGGGTGCTCTGATCCCTGCCAGCCCCGAGTGATCAGAGGGCAGCAGTGCCCACCCCTCCCACCTGGCCCTGGCCATACCAGGCAGTCCACTTTGGTGATGTGTTTGGCCAGTGTCTTCACATCCACCTCTGCCAGCAGCTCTTTGACCTTCTTGAGAACAGTCATCTCCAGGGGTTTGTTCTCCAGGGGGATGAGCAGGGACTGGAAGGTGGCAGGGTTGAAGGAAGAAGTCGTTTCCATGGTGGGGGGCACAAAGCCCATGTAGTCCGGCTCTGCTTTCAGCCTCTGCCCTGCCTCTGCTTCCCCAGAACTGTTCTCCACAGTCCCTCTCTGTCCTTCCTCCACCTTTAGCCTCTCCACGTAGCTCTTTGTTGGCATCTGCTTGGTGTCGTGAGCTGGCCGGTCTCTGCTGATGGGTGAGGTGGGGTGCAGTTGGCAGTAGTGCCCTGAGTCCGCGTCGCTGTAGCTGTTCACGGAGGGAGAAGGGGAGGCACGGGCGTACCCATGGCAGGGAGTCGAATGGGAGCTGTGGGCAGGATCTGGCAGAGGTTTGCTGTTGTTCCCGTGGCACAGTTGGGGCTCACTGGACCTTCTTATGACCGGAGAGGTCGGGGTGATCCCGGCTGCTTGGCAGGCGTGAGGCTTTAGCCGTGTAACTGCGTAGGGAGCAGAGGAGACACTCAGAGATCCTGGAGATGGGCACACACATAGGGACTGTGGGTGCAGCAGCCCAGGGATGAGGAGCTCAGGGGAAAAAAGCCCTGCTGCCCAAATGGACTCAGCTGGTCCCAGGGCAGCCACATGACAATGCAACTGAGGACTGGCTGAGGTCCTGTCCTCAGCTCCAGCCCTCCATGGGGACACGGCTTTTTGCCACGCCAGACAGTTTCACTAGCAGAGAATGACACAGGGGCTTGTTTTTATAGCCAGCTCCATCCCTAATTTACAGGTCCCTGCATCACACCCATCCTGACCCACATCCCCACTGTCCCCAGGGGGGTGGAGGGGCGATGCCTACCTGTGCTGTAGGCAGGTGACACTGGGTTCTCAGAGATGGGGGACATCGGGGAGTGCAGGTCTTGGATCTGGTCCACGCTGACAGCACAGTTGCGAATGATGTCTCTGTGGTGGGGCAGGGACACGCTGGGGAGGAGGGAGATGGGGAAGGTTAGTCCCTGCAAACAGGGCCTGGGCAAGTGCAGAGGGGCTGGAATGAGGGTTTGCTGCCCCATCACCTCCTTCCATGACTACCCATAAGCAGCTGAGCCCCTAATGAGCTCAGCTGGAGCAATGAGCTGGCAGTTCCTGCACCAGCTGAGAGCAGAAGGGGTCAGGACCCACACAAAGCAGAGATAGCCCTGCATGCAGGGAGCTTGGTCCTATGCAGCAGAGCAGAGGAGGGGAGAGGGATGCAACAGCACGCCATGCAAAAGTACATGGAATGGGATGGGATGGGATGGGATGAATTCCGTTCACTCTGCTCTGAGGTGCTATGGGCAAATGGCTCTGGCAAAGAAGTCATGGGTTAGTTTTCTAGGGTTGTGCTGCAAGGTGGTGTCTAATGCTGGGTGTGTTTCTCTATTTCTGTGATAGTTAGGTGAACTATTGCTCTGGCCCAAAGTTTAGAAGAGCTGGAAAGTGGAGTTGGGGAATCGCATAACGAGCAACTCTTGGGCTGGTGGGGCAACAGTGATGGCCTGATGCAGACACTGCATAACAATGGTGCTGCAAAAGATGCTGTGTCTGGGAGTGCTGAGCACAGGAAGGGCTGGAAGGAGATATGACGGGTAGTTCACTGCCCTGCCTGCTGTGGATGAGGGCTGGGCTGCTGTGATGTGTTTGGTCTTGAGCACTGTGCCTCTGCAGTGGGAGGAGGATGGGACAGCAGTGGCGGTGATAAGGGGTTTGGGGAAAATGTGAGTGATGAGGAAAGACTGATGGATCTGGGCTCTTCTTCTGGAAACACATATGCTCTCCTGGAAGTCTGAGTGTTTTCCTTTTCCCAGCCATAACAGTTGGTTCCCTGTTTTCTGCTGGCGCATTCTCACCCTGCCCTTGGGCTGAAAAGGTCAGGGTGGTGAGAAAGCAGCTTGGCTTTAACAACAGGCTGTGTCCTGCTGGGGAGGCAGGAGGAGATGGATTCCCCCTTGGCTGGTGTGTGGCCCTGCCTTCCCTGCAGGGCTCTGGGCATCCCAGGACTGCCAAAAGCAAGCCATACAGAGGAAGTCTCCTTTTCTACCTCTGGAGAAGCCCCACAGTTAATGTGAGCAGCTCAGCCCTGTGCAGCATTGGCCTCCTCCTGCCCATCAGGCTTTTAGCTTTGCTTGGTAACTCCTTGCAAATGCTGAATGGAAAGGGCTCTGAAATTAAAAGGGCTATCCAAAACCAAACAACAAATGCTTTCTTGATGGCTGGGACTGACTCTCCTCTCACATTTGCCTGGGAAAGCTTGGCTCTGTGGCTCTAACAAGCCCTGACATGCTGGTAATCCTGGACTGTGTGATTGTAAAACACTCTCTGGCTTTTGGCCTGCAATGCTGAAGTCGTGTCTGCTGTGGTAGCTCAGTGTGGTTGGCAGCCAGCCTGGGAGAAAACCTCAGTTCCAGCTGAGTACTGGTTCTTTCTCCCATGCCTCTGCTGGTCTCTCTCTTCCATCTGCGATCCCAAACCTCTGCCCTGCACCCCAGGAGCAAGGACTGAGCATGGCCCTCCCTCTTTCCTGAGGTTGATCCTCTGCTCAGCTGAGCTGGGATGAGGCTGTGCGCTCACCTGGTCGGGCATCCCTCAGCCCTGGTAATCTTGTCTGCGGTCAGGCCGTCAGTCATGGTGATGCTCCTCCTCTTGATGTGCCCCCCTTTCTGGGTGGAGGGGCTGTGGGGCCCCCCATGCTTCCCATTGGCCAGCCCATAGCTGGCTTCCAGGTAGCGCAGGGGGAAGGTGCGGTTGATGGGGCAGTAGACGATGGCTCCGCTCTGCTCGGAGATGGCCTTGCGGTTGCCCACGTAGAAGCGGACGAGGGCGGGCACGTTGTCAAAGCTCTCCTGCTCAAAGAGGTACTGGACACGGGTATGGCCGTCGCTGGACTTGACCGTCACCTTGTTGATCTTGAAGTGGAGGGGCTCGTTGCGCCAGCGGCACGTCAGCACGTAGTCCCCCAGGCTGGTGAGGGAGTCGCGGATGAGGAAGTCGCCATTCCTCTGCACGAGGCTCTCGGACACCTGGCAGGGGACAGGGCAGCAGCTCAGCCACAGCCACGCTCTATCAACCGGGGAGCATGGGTCGATGCTCCGCTGGGGTGTTATTTGGGGCACTGGTTGTTCCCCTTGGCCTCCGAGCCATGGGAGGGCATTTCCCATGCAAAACCAGGCAGCTCAGAGCAAATGAAGCCCTTGGCCAGAGGCTTCCCAGGGGGACAGGCTGGTGCTTCTGTGTGGGCTCCAGGTGCTCTCCCACAACATTCCAAGCAAAGGGTGCCCAAAGCCACCCACCTTCCCCTTCTCACCTCCCGGGGAATGCGGCCGTGGTACCAGGCATGGCTGCGCAGGTCGGTGCTGCTCAGCTTCAGCTCCTCTTCCAGCTCCTTGTGAAGCTTCTCTGGTGATGAGTCGAGGATGTATTTCTCCTTGGAGAACTGTACAGGGGAAGAGAGAGTGTCAGCTGGTGCAGCAGTGCAGGGCCTGGGGAGGGAAGAGCTGGCAGGATCCCCATGTGGGGACTGTGGCCTCTGCCAGGAACAGACCTGTCCCCAAGGGGCAGGTAACTCAGAGCTGTATATGAGGATCACTGCTTGTGGCCAAGGATGTGGGTAATGTGCCTGTTGACAGCCAGGTCCTGTCACAAGGAGCAGTTGGATGGTCTCCTGGTGGCATGTCCCCATGGTGCTTGGCCACACTGTGCCCTGCGTGCTGCCCCTCTGCCCCAGCTCAGAGCTGAGTGTGGTTGGGCAGGAGAAAACCTGCCCCAGCTTCCCTTTAAACATCTCTGGGGCTGAATTGCCCTAGGAAGCACTCTTCCAGGAGGAAACCTGCATTGTTCCTCCTCCTTGAAACATCCAGAGTGTTTTCCCTTCCAAAGGGTTAACTCGCTGTGTTTAGCCTGATGGTGGCATGAATAGTAATGACAAATGTAAGGGAACCTTCTGCATTGAAATGAGCTTTTACCCGGCACTGGTGCACCTGAGCCTGGAGGATGCAATTTGCCCCCTCCCTTCCTCCAGAGAGATAAGGGATGGCGTCATGTCTCCATTGGCTGGAGCCTGCCTCTCTCCCTGCCTGCAGCTTGGCCAGCGTTCCCAGAGGGCAGTGAGGATGCCTGGCTGCCGGCACGTGGAGCCGTGGAGCTGTGGATGTTCGGGGAGGTGAGCACAGGCTCAGGGTTCCCATGAACTCCACATGTGAGGCTGGTTCTCCTGGTTGGCACAGTGGCTTTGAGATGAGTCCTGCTGTGGTGCCAACAGTGCTGCATGGTGGAGCAGTGCCTGTGAGCCCAGACTCCTGGATTCCCTCCATATCCCAGATGTGTGCTGTCCTGAGGTGGGGATGTGTGTGCCACTGCCACGGACTAGGGAGCTTGGATGAGGCTATTGGGGTGTCCTGGTCCAGTGTTCCCATGAGGGAGGGTGGCTCGGTGGCTGGCTCACCTCTCGTGGCAGTGCCGGTGTGGGGAGGCACCGAGAGCTGGCCCAGCGCCTTGGTGCCTGTTAGGGCAGGATGCTGGGGGTGTCTTGGAGGACAGGCACAGGCTTGAAGCCCTGCTGACACCACTCTGGCACTGCCAGAGGAGCAGACCGGCACTCATGGCTGGCCTTGTGTGGTAGCTGGTTCCTGAGAGCACTGGGGGCTGCAGCCCCATGCCAAGGCACCAGGGACCTGCCTCAGAGCTGACCCCTTTACCCGGCACCTCATCCTCTGTGTCCCCTATCAATTCCCTCTGCTCTTTTAGTGGTTGTGAATAAGGGAAACTGTTGAGCATTGTGCTGCTCTCCTGCCTTGTACCCCAAAGGTGCTCCTGGGACCCCATGGAGTCCCTCAGCAGGACCCTGACTCCAAGTCTCTCCTTCCCTAAGGAATATATTCCACTACCGTGGTAGCTGCATTCAGCAGCCAAACTACGCAGAGCTCTTGTCCCGGGGACCCTGCTCCAGCCTGGGGAGAGGGAAGGAGGCCTGTGTGATGGACTGTGCTCTCCAGGGCTTGCCCTCACCAGCCTGGACCTGCCCTTATTCCTCTCTTCCCAACTCCTGTCAAGTCAAAAGGTGCTGGGGGAGTGGAAGCAGCCTATGAAAACAGTGTGGATTGAACTCAGACTTGCTCATCCAACCGTGTTTGCTCTCTCTATGAGAGTGTCCTGTTGGCTGGAGCTGCAGGGACACATGGATTGTCCCCTCCTGACCAAGGGCTGCAGGGAGCTGAGCAATCTCTGCTGCTCTGGGCCCTCCCGGAGACAAAGACACCCGGTGCTGTTGAGCCCTATTAAAAATAAATGGTGGCTGGCGGATGCTGCTGGGGTCCAGCTGCCTCCTGGGGGGCCCAGGCCGAGCAGATGCCGTTTCCATGACAACAAATCCATTGCCACTGAGCAGACCTGGTTCAGCCAAGGGGTGGTGGGGGACCCTTGGCTGCAAACCCCTCCCTGTGACACGGCTCACCCCAAAGTCTGGGGCAGGGAGGGACTCCCCAGGAACCTCTCCTGTCTGTGCGGGTGAAAGCTATCAGAGCTGATCTGGGAGCAGTGTGGAGACAGCTCTCCCCCCACCACCCCTGGAGCAGGGATTAGTGCCTGTGCTGCTCAGCATTGTGCATCAGGGTTTTCCCCCAAATCCTCCCCATGCAAATGGGCAGGATAACAAACACAAGCCCAGCTGAGCAGTGCCCAGTATCTCCAAGCCCAGATTTGGGCAGCAGCCGGCTGGCATCCATGCCAGGAGGCATGAGCTAAGCTAGCAGGAGAGAATAGGTTTGAGAGAAGCAAGGGAGGTTTTGCATCTTGCAGACGGAGGAGAGCCCAGTTGTGAGCAGAAGGTGCCAGAAGTCACCTTCTCCAGCTACGTGGAGTGCACTGTCCCTTCAGCTCTTCCTCTGGACAGTGAGATCCCATCTGATCTGCACAGCCACCAAAAAGCCTTTGCTTGGGGCGAATGTGAGGCAACGATGCCAGGGGAGGCAGCGCAAGAGTGATAATGGGGAGCCCTTTTCCTTGGTGTGACGTGTCTCTGGGGACTGCTCCTCCTTGCTAGTCCCTTGCACTATTATATTCCAACATGCTGCCAAAACCACCCGGCTGCTCCCGTTTCTGAGCAGGAACAGGGCTCACCACAAGCCCTTGAAGCACAAGGCCCATGTGCAGTGGAGGGATGCGCATCCTCCCGTCCCCCGAGCCCTTCAGCAGCGCTCGGCTTCCCTCTGCTCCATTGGCAGTGTGTCTCAGAGGAGCCCAGCCGGTGGCTGCCAGCTGGCCAGGCGCCAAGGCGCTGGCAAGGCACGGCACGGCATGGCAAGGCAGCACAGGCCGGCCGGGCACTGTCAGGAGCGTGTAAGCGGATGTCTGAGCGCCGCGCTGAAAAGGCACCGCTTGGCGCTCCCGGCCGTGCCAAGAGGATGTCTAAAGATGCCTCATGGCCCAGTGTGAGCTCTTGCACCCTACTGGTTCGGGGTGGGGAAAAGCCTTGAATTCCATCAGCACCTGGTGGGGGTGTGTGGTGCTGGGCTCCTGCATGGAGAGCCCCCAAGGCCTCCTCCAGCTGAGCAGGAAGGAACGGGGATTAAAGCGGTTCTCCAAACCAGCCGCACCAGACAAACCAGCTCAGGAGCTGCCAGAGATGATGCCAAGCTCTGCTGGAGGAATCCCAACCGGCAGCCAAGCTGACTTGGTTGGAGAAAGGAGAGAGTGCCACAATGGGCTGGTTCACAGTCCTGGGGCTTCTCTGAAGCTGCCATGCAATTGGGCAGCCACCATAAGGAGGCAATTCCTGAGGCTCTCCATCCTTGCCTGCTTCCCTGACTCTGCCCGCTGCTTTTGTGATGGAGGAAGTGCCTCTAGTCCCAGTTGAGTGGCAAGGACTGGAACTGGTAGTGGAAGGGCAAGAGCTGTAGGGATAGAGGCTGCTGATGGCTGTAGTACATGTAAAACAGCAGCGGCCGTCGCTCTGCCTGCTGTAAGGAGAGCTTCAAAGGCTGGCATATGGCTTTCTCTCCTTGCAGAGGTAATCTTATGAAACCAGAGTGATTTCCATTTGCTTTCCTGCTCTCCCCTCCCAGATCTGGAGGAGTTGCAGATGAGGATGAAGTCAGCTTGGAGAGCAAGGTGTACTCACACCCCACCCTGCTCTTCTGCTGATAACATCTGAATAACCCCAAGGCACTGAGCACATCTGTTCTCTCTCCTGCTGCCTGCCCTGTGCTGGGACCCTTGCTAGGGAAATCCCAGCCCTTTCTGGAGTTCTCCACCCCTGTTTTGGCTGCTGGAGTAGCTGTGGGGCCTGGGAAGCAGAACTATGAGGAAATGGGGTAACAAGCCATTGGGAACAGGTGTATGGGGAAAGCCACAGAATTGTGTGAGGGGTCTTCTCTGCTCTCTCCATACCTGGCAATGGGCTACTTCAGTGAACTATTTTGGGGCAAACATCCTTGCTGAGGGACAGACAATATCACAGTAAACCCAAGAGCTAGTCTGTGTGCCTGTCTGGTGCAGGACTGCTGTGCTCACCGGTCCAGCTGCCAGTACCACCCAAGAATGGTTAGTCCATCCCACACGACCACAAGAAAATCCCCTCACAAACCACCCTCAGATTGTGATGGCTTGCTCTCAGTCTGCATGCCCTGCTGCGAGCCATTATGTCCTGCTGATCTTGGTATCCATATGGAAGAGAAATCACTTGCTCCTCTGTCCTCTCTTGCAATGACTCTAAATATCTAAATGGCCTCTGGGGAGGCACCAACCTATCTGCACACCCTGTGGGTGACTGAAGGCATCTCTTGGCTATGTCACATCTCCATTGAAGGCAGACCTTGGCTCAAGATCTTTGTCCTGGAGTGCAAAGTCCTTCCTAGGACTGGTCCTGGCTACCCTCAAGGTCTCCTCTCCCCTTGTCTGTGCTCCTTTGTGGCAGCTTTGGAGCAATTCTATGTGGCTGGCAGGGGTGGGGTGCAGCTGGGGTTGATGGCCA
This sequence comes from Oxyruncus cristatus, assembly GCA_013399855.1. NCBI lineage: Eukaryota > Metazoa > Chordata > Aves > Passeriformes > Cotingidae > Oxyruncus > Oxyruncus cristatus. The sequence goes on along the minus strand of VXAY01001542.1, from coordinate 942,334 downwards.
GCAACATCTGGGTGCTCTGAGGTGAGACTAGAACCCCAGGTTGTGTGGTGGGGTGGCAGAGTGTGCTGCTAGTGCTGCCCCGGGGGAGCAGGTCTCCAGTGCAGTGATGGGGGGGTGTGTATATACACATTTCCATCCATCTATATATTACTTATCTCACTCCAAGACGGCGGCAGCGGCTGCTGCTGCATCCCTTTTCGGAGCTGCTATTGGCCAGAAATGATGTCAGTGCTTCCCAGGCTGGGTGCACCGCCATTGGCGGTGAGCAAGGATGCGGCTGTCAGCTGGAAGCGCTCCAGTCATTCATGGGGACTTCAGTGTGTGTTTGCTGGGCACGCTTGGACACAAATAGATGGTGAAAGATCTGGCAGAGCCAGGTGAGCACTTAAAGGCTTCACTTTTAACTCTTTCTGCGACCGGGATGGAGTGCCCTCCATCCCCTCTCGCATCTCTCTGTGAGAGCCAGACCTGTTTCTCCCTTGTTCTGGCAGCAGCTCGCTGAAAGCACCCCATCGTCCCCTGCAATGTGCAACCCAAGGGCACATCCCTGGACAACTGGGAAAAGCTTTTCTGCTTTTCCCTCTTCACCCCCACTAGCAATCAAAATCCCTGGCTTTGCGCTGAGATCAGCTGCAATCATGACAAGACTTGAAATGCTGCTTCTGGGCTCCGTCTTACCCAGCATAATCTCTACAGCTCGGCACCTACCTCGCTCAGCAGGAGTACTGAATAAGACTGCCAGCTCTCTTGGCTGCCGGCTCCCTTCTAACTTGCAGTATGCCACAGCTCGTGCTTCAGACCTGAGCCTGCTTGGCTCCTGCAGTCCTTAACACCTTTGCTCTCTAATTCAGTAAATGAGGGAACCAATTCCCAGCGCCATGCCCCTCTGGTGTGAATGCCAGTGTCCAAAAATAGGACACCTACACTTGTGCCCAGACAGTGGCGGTGCTGCAAGCACCACAGGACAGGTGACAGATGGATCCCAGCTTTCTCCCACCAGTCAGACCCGTGCAGTGCAGCGCACAGAGGGAGACCTGGGCCAAGAAGCTGCATGTTCATCTGGGCTCAGTCTCCCCTCTGTGCTCAGCGACGCTCCGAGCACATGCCACCTTTTGAGGGATGCTAAACGAGGTTTAGCATCACGAGATTTGCCGCAGGCGAGGGCTTCTTCCAGAGACTTTGCCGCCTGTCAAAGCCCAGGTCCGGGGGGATGCGGCGGCTCTGGCTGCGTGGCCCTGGCTGCAGAGGGGGCTGAGCTCTGCCCCACGACCCCGGTGCTCCGCTCACCCCGCGCTCGCTGCCGCCTCGTCGAGCGCCGCCGGCGCGGTGCCCGCACCAGCTCCGTGCGAGCGGGGCAGCGCGGGGCTCCCCGGAGAGGCTCCCCCGCACCCCCGCTCTCCAGCGCTGCCCTCGGGGACCAGAGCTGCCTCCGGCTGGTGCGGGGCCGCGGGTCCCCCCGTGCGGTCCCCCCTCCCAC
>VXAY01001542.1:921334-940565 GCA_013399855.1 Oxyruncus cristatus | reverse complement strand
CGGCGGAGGGGCGGGAGCGGTGCGGCAGCTCCGCCCCGGCCCGCCCCGCTCCGCCCGGAGGGGCCGCCCCGGCTCCGGGGAACCGGCACCTCGAGGGGAACCGGCACCTCGAGGGGAACCGGCACCTCGAGGGGAACCGGCGCCCCGGCTCTGCCTGAGCCCTGCGGGGAACCGGCTCCTTTGAGAGGAACCGCCATCCCTGAGGGGATCAGGCGTGGAACCGGCATCCCGGCTGTCCCTGCCCTGAGGGGAACTGGGAACCAGCTCCTCCGAAGGGAACAGGAACCCCAAGCGGATCAGACAGCCCCGAAGGAAACCTCCATCCCGGCTCCCTGCACCCTGGGGGGGAACTGGGAACCAGCTCCTTTAAGGGGAAACGGTATTCCCGTGTCACAAAGGGAGCCACAACATCCCTGAGGTGTGGACATACTGGCTCTCACTCCAGCTCCCTGTGCCTTGAGGGGAACGGGCACCCCTGGGGGAATTGTGCACCCATGAAGGGAACCAGCACCCCGGCTGCCCATGCCCTGAGGGGAACTGGCTCCTCTGAGGTGACTCAGCTCCTCAGAGGGGAACCAGCACCCCTGAGGGAAACCAAGAACCCCGACTGTCTGTGTCCTGAGAGAAAGTGACTCCTCTGAGGGTATCAGACACCGCTTTTTTCCCTGTCCCAAATCCACCTGCTTTCCCCAGTGATGCACATGGGTCGATGGCTGCCTTGCCCTCACCCACCCTGTCTTCCTTCACCCTGTCTGGTGATGCCTTTCTGGGGGGAACACCCGTGCCCACCTCACACAGCAGGGAGCCGGCTGCCTGTTTCCTGCGTAGGCCGTCTCCGACTGGTGTTTAATTAAGGCTCCGCTTCGGTTTAATTAAGGCCACGGTATCACGTATGGGATGTGCGAGGCAGCACTGATGACTCAAAGCACTGCTCCAGCTTTGACTCTTGAATAAGCCTCCCAAATACCTGCCTGAACCCACTGCCAGTGACTGCCCTGCACTGGGGACGGGCAGGGGCTCCCTCAGCCTCAGGCAGTGACATAGACCCACATCCTGCTGTTCTCTCTCCAGGCCTGTCCGGCGCTGCATGGCCTGGATTTGGATTTCGCTGTGCTTTGGTAATGGGAGGCTTCAGGTTCCCATCTGCAAAGTATGTCCTGGTCCAAGGACTCCCGTGCCTCCAGGGCGATGCTGTCCCCTCGGAGAGGTATTCCTGCTGCCACTGACTGCAGAACCCTGCAGCCTCCCCGCTAATTAATTCAAACAAGCCCCTTGCATCCCCAGGCAAGGAGACAGCAGCCAGGGCTGATGAGATACAGGTCCCTGCACGAGCAAGCGGCTCCTCAGCACAGAACAAAGAGCTCAGAGGCGCTGGCCAGGCCCTCACTCTGCCCCTGGTTTTGCGGGGGAGAGAGAAAAGGGGAGAGCAGCAGGACAGGGCTGAGGTGTGGGAGAACAGGGACAGCACACAGAGTGCAGGCAGGGAACACTGGGCAGCAGGTGCTCACGGGTCCCATGGGTGCCTGCAGCCCTGCTGGGATGGGCAGGAAGCGTGGGCTCTCCTCCTCGCCTCTTGCCTGGGGCTGAGGGACAGAGCAGATGGCAGCATGCAGGGAGATGCTTCTCCAAAAAGATTCGACGGTGAATCATCCTCCTGCCAAGCCTTCTCCCCGTGACGGGCTCCATGGTTTCCCTCTGAGGCTTTCAGCAATGATCTAGCAGGAGCCTCATGGGGTGCTGCAGGGAGGTGTCCTCCAGCTGTGCTCATGCTGCCCCTCCTCAGAGGGAAGCTGAAAACCCCGGACTGAGCTCTCATGGGGCCATGCAGCAGCTTCACTGGCTGCTGCTCTCCCGAAGGATAACACCTTTCTGCAGCTCCTTCACCTGAGCGGGGGCCAAAGCTGGGCTGGCTGGGATGTTGAAATACAGAGCCAGGCCTGCAGATCCCCAGGCAGCTTGGAAACACCACCCCTTAGGCCATTATTAAAGCACATTAATTACCAAGTGCTTATTGATCCTGGCTTTCTGACCTCTGTAGCTCCCAGTTGCACCTCTAATCAGGGCAGGCTTGGTGATGGGAGCACTGGCCCTGTCCGGTTTGGGGCGGAAGCTCGAGGACTGATGTTTGGCAGATCCTTAGTGCACTCCTGGACACAGACCTGCCTTTGCTCATGAAGGCTCTGCAGCATGTCCTCTCTCTCCTCCTCACTCTCCTTCACCAACTCTTTTCTTCCTGTCTTTCCATTGCTTCCCCCTCACTGGTGTTTCCCCTCTGCTTGTTTCCCTCCCAGTCACAAGGACCTATTCCAGTGGTGGGTCCCAGCTCTGTCGTCCCTTGCTCCAAAGGCAGCCACCTTCCCACCCTGAATCCTACAGGACCTGGGGCTGAACACTGCTGGGTGCTGAGCACCCTGCAGCTGCATGGGCTGCCAGCCAGGCACAGCGCCTGCAATCAGCTGGAGTGTCCCTGTCATGACGGTCACTCACACTCCAGTTAATTACTTATTTGACTAAAATAGCTGCTGTCACTGCAGCCATCAGTTGACTGAAGGGACGTGGCATATAAATCGCAGCCTGTGGGCACTGCCTGGACATCACAGGGAGGGGTGAGAAATGAGGGCCAGATACCTCAGATCTGGGATCTGCCTGGACAGTAGGGAATTCTCCTGGCTCACCAAAAAGAGCTCGATCCCAAAGGCAAAGCCATACCCATTGTTCCCCACCTGTGTTGTCTCAGTCTGTTAATTCATGAGCCATAAAATGTGCCTATCTCTGAGTGCATATGTTGACAGTGCCAAGGAAAACACCCCAAATCATCCCATTCCTCCCCTCACCACCTCCTTGCCCTTGCAGGAGTTGCCTGCATGAGCAGGAGTTTTCCTGCACATCCTGAGGCACCTCACACCAGGACCGTGCCCTGCAAAGCCCAGGGTATTGGGTTTTCAGGTTAAAATGAACTCCACTGCAGCCAGACCCAATACACCCAGTCAGAGCCTCGTTGTTCTGGCACACACCCCACTTCCAGCCCTGTGAGCTCCCACTCTGCCAGTCCCACGTGGCTGAAGGGTGTGGAGAGGAGGACATTCCATCAGGGGATCACTCTACACATCAAAAGCCTCATCCAACCCTGCTGCCCGGAGGCTTCCAGTTGCCAGACTCGGCATGTGAGGTCCTCATTAGCCCTGTGGATCATGGTGACTCCCATTAAGAAGAGAAGATGAGCTCAGGGTCCAGCTAGGTCTCCTGACATCCCCAGTTGATGCTGCCACAGGGTGTTCCCACATTTTCACGTCTGGCTACAGCCGCCACCAAGAGCCCCAAGTCCACAGATGAAGGTTCAGGGCTCTGTACTAACTAGACCACCCAAGCTGGGCACGTCAAGTCGCTTCTTAACAACCATATCTGCCCCATGGGGCGACTGGACCAACCCTCCTCAAACAAACTCCCCAAAGGCCATGGCATGGCAGTGACCACCCGGGCAGGTTTCAGCGCTCCGTGCCCAAAGCACACAGCATCCCTGCCACCCTTCCCCTGCGCCTGCCCGGCGCCCATCCTGCCAGCAGCCTCCTGCAAAAGGGCCGCTCTCCTCCGGAGCCAGGCGCCTCGCTAATGAATTTCTGGCCAGACATGAAGAGTCCTCAGGAATGTTAATAGTTTGCTGGAGGATAAGCAAGAGATTTGGAGAGATTTACACCAACTTTCATGTGACAGCCACGAAAGTGGCTCAAACCCTTCCGTTTCTCTACATGGGGGCGGAGGGAGGAGGCTGCGTCTGTGGGCGTTCGCAAGGAACTTGGAACATGAAATGCAGGCAGCTCCTGTGGGAACAGCACCGGGGGGACCACGTAGGGTTGGTGTCTCCTCTGCCTTCCCTGGCCTTGCTGGAAATTTATTCCAGAGCCAAAGAGAGAGCCCAAAGGGGATGGTGGGATGAGGGCTGCAGAGCTGAGCACCCCACTGGGTGTAGGACCTTGCTGAAATCATGATCGGTGTCTTACCTTCACGTATTCACTGCCCGACTCCAGGCCATCGTGGTGGCTAGAAGGAAGCAGAAAAATAAAAGTACTTAAGTAAAGAGCAGTAGGTCATGATAATCAGGTCAAAGGTGGTGGTGGCACAGCTCAGGGGCGCAGGGACCTGTGCCCCTTGCCTTGCCACGGGGCTGAGAGCATGGCTGTGGTTTTGGGAGAGGTTCCCAGGGCCCCAGCACTGTTCCTGCCTGCTCTGTGCCCACTCTCAGCCCAGGGCTTATCCTCCCTAATGCGATCAGAGGAGAATGAGGCCTTTTTAGAAGATCTCTCCCCAAATCGGCTTGGGACTGTGTGAGCCGAGACCCAGCAGCCAGGCTGGGGTCCCCTCAGGTCACAGTGCTGGGGGGTGCATGCTGAGGTGAGGGACCCTGTGCCCTGTTCCCTGGAAGAGCTGCATTCCCAGTAGGTGGTTGTCGGGACACCACCCAGACAAGCATTTCTGACTTTATCTGTGGCCTCATGCGACCCCACAGAAATCAAACTCCCACTGAAGCCAGGGCTGAACTGCAACTTCCCGGCTGAGACTGCGAGATTTGCCCTTCCAGCATACAGGCAGCAGAAACTCCCATTCTCCTTGGTGGCATGTTCACTCTTAGCCCTACCAACAACCAGCCCTACAATGCTGAGACAGAGCTGATTCAGCAGCTTCTTTGCCATCATTTCCTGAGCATGTAGGAATGCTGCTACTGCTTTTTGTGCTCTTGTATGTCCAGGTAGGTGTCTGTATGGAGGTGTCCAAGGGGAACAACAAAGAGTTCGAATGGAGAGAGGCTGTAACAGCCTGAGCTGGGGTGCACTACCTTGAGGTCTTGCCTTTCAGAATAAAATACAAAAATCCAGGTGTCTTTAACCAGAACCTAGAACCTGTCACGTCCCCAGTGCCAAACTTCAGAGTGGACATCCCACTGTTGTTGAGGTCACCTGCCTGAGCATGGGGCAGCAGCAAGGACCCAAGGATGGCAGCGTGCCACAGCAGAGCAGGCAGTTGCAACTAAGAAAACAAAATCTGAGGGCANCAGCCTGAGCTGGGGTGCACTACCTTGAGGTCTTGCCTTTCAGAATAAAATACAAAAATCCAGGTGTCTTTAACCAGAACCTAGAACCTGTCACGTCCCCAGTGCCAAACTTCAGAGTGGACATCCCACTGTTGTTGAGGTCACCTGCCTGAGCATGGGGCAGCAGCAAGGGCCCAAGGATGGCAGGATGTCATGGCAGGGTGTCACAGCAGGGCAGGCAGCTGCAACTAAGAAATAACAAAATCTGAGGGCGTCACAGACCTGGGATGTCCTTTCCCTGCCAGGAGCCACCTTGCTCCACCCTGTGCCTGTAGCCATGGCCAGACATATACTGGGAGCTGCTGGGGGTACTGCGCACAAACCCCTCTCAGGACCTGCACCAAATTCCTCCTCTGTGGGCTCCCTCCAGGTTGAGGATGGTGCTTGGTGGCTTCCACAAAGGGAAGCGGGGATAGCACAGGTGATCACTGCTGGACATTGTCCCACTGGATATCCCCCCTGGCATTACAGTCGGTCCTGATAAGGTCAGCATGAGCCTCTCAGAGTGTCCAGCCCAGCAGCAGACAACTCCCACTTCTGTAACACCTGGAAGTGTTCAGAAAACATGTGGATGAGGCACTTGAGGACATGGTTCAGTGGTGAACATGGCAGTGCTGGGTTAACGGTTGGACTCAATGATCTTATTTTCCAACATTAACGATTCCATGATTCTCCAAACCCACACCGCTTAAACCGCATCCCCTGCTGTCCAGCTTGGAAAGGGAAAAAGGGGCTGGAAATCAAGCCCGCACTTTTTTGGGGGCGAAAAAACAGAGCTGCATTTGGGAGGGGGGGTGGACACAGACTCCCTTGGGCAGCTGCGGGCTGCCTGCCCGCCCCGGCGCTGCCTCTCCAGGCTGTTTGCCTTTCACACGCCGCAAAGAGCTGCCTGGTGCTGCGAGAGCCGTGAGAAAAACCGGCAGGAGGACGGGGGGCCTCTGGGCAGGAAATCGGGAGCATGGGAGCAGCTGGGAGACTCTGTGAGGGCCTGGGCAGGAGAGGCCCCCGTGCTGGGGAAGGGCAGCAGCTGGGGCCGCAGCCCCCCTGGTTCTGCACATTCCTGGAGGAAACGGCATTTTTGGGGGCAGACGAACGCCTGGGAGAAATTCCAGGGCTGCCTTTGGACTGCGGCGGTGGCTGAGCCGCTGGGACCCAGCGCTGCAGTGGTGGTACCGGGGAGCGGGGTTTTGGTGGGGTGGCTGTTCCCTTTGGGCTTGGGAGGGCAGCACGGTGATTTGCAAATGTGCCAAGCTCCAGGCTGGGAACAGTCCAGGGTGATCCTGTGGGTCCAGCTCTGGTTTGGAGCCCAGGCTCTGCCTGCCTTGGGACGCAGGTGAAGGCTGTGCTCCCTGGGAACCAAGTTTGGGCACCTCATGCCTCAGTTCCCCCCCTGTAGAGCTGCCTCTGTGGAGGTTTTGGCTGGGTGCTGCCAGAGGGGTCTGCTGGCAGCGTCAGGCAGTGCCTGTGTCCTGCAGGAAGTGGCATTTCCCGAGCCTCATGCACGGCTGTGGAGAGGGAAACCGAGTCACGTCCGCTCCATGGTCTGCCAGAGGGTCATCTCCCGTTAGTCACCGTGTCCCTGATGGAGTTACGGCCACCGCCTTGCTCCGGGCAGCTCCACAGGCTGGGTGCCACTCCCTGTCCCACAGCAGTGCAATTTTCCCCCCTCGAGGGCCTGATCTTGGCAAAGCCCTCCTGTGTATGGGCATCTTCAGCCCATCCTGCCTCGGGGTCTATCCTTACCAGAGAAGCTCCAAGGGTGGGCAAGTGAAAATGTGCCCCAGGGCCATGCTCCCCCCGCCTCCCTGCACCAGAGAACATGCTGTTGCCATGGCCTGGCGGGAACAGACTGTCCCCATCCCCAGGGATGTGCCTGCACAGGAGGAAGGGCTGGGGTGTGGCACTATCCTGGTCCGGCTTCCGCCCACCCGCCCCACGGCAGAGCCCGGCCATGGGAACGGCTCCACCAGATGGTTGCTCCCCGAGCTGGGGGCTGTGGAAGGGGCTCTGAGTACAGGGTGGAGGGGCAGAAATGCCACTGATGCCGAGAGCTGCTCTGGGCACTTGCCTCAAGTTTCCGTGGTGAAGAGCAAGGCTACACATATCATCAGGGCAGCACCAGAGGATGCAAGAGAGCATTTGGCCCTCTGTATTTGGGGACCCAAGTCTCCACTCCCCAGATTCAAAAACGCCCAGATGACCCACACACGTTCCCCTGCTTTTTGGCTCCCAGCCATGCTGGATTGGGACCCAAGCAATTTCTGCAAGCCCCGTGAACCCTCCTCAAGGTCCCTCTGCCTCTGCTGGGGCTCTGCTCATCAAAGGATGTGGCAGGGCCACCAGCCCCCCAAATCTCCGAGCCTCTGACCCCCCGAACCAGCACAGTCCCCAGTGCCGGGTTTGCTGAGGTCTCGGCAGCCCTTTCCATGAGCAAACACCGCCGCGGGCCGGGGGCCTCGGGCGCCAAGCAGCGACTCCGGCAGCATCTGCGGTGAAGCTTTGCGCCCGCCCCAAGCAAAGCCCCGTCCCAGCCTCTCCCTCCCCATCCCCTCCGCTGTGCCGGGGTGCGAGGGGTGGCCAGAGGGCCGGGCCCCCTTACCTTCCCTGTCCCAGGGTGGGAAACCTCCTGCCCACCGCTGTCATCGGCCCTTCGCGATCCAGTGAGTGCCTCTGCTCCGGGATGGGGAGAAGCTTTCCCGGGCGCTCTCCCGCCTTGCACTGAGCGTCGGGACTTTGGGGCGAGCAAGGCGGTGGCGGACCCTCCTCCTTCCCGTCCCAGCCCTCCTCCGGCCCTCCCTTCGCGGCCGGCAGGAATGTGTGGCCGGCACAGCCTGGCTTCCACTGCCGGCACGAATTTCTCCTCCTCACTCCGCTCCTGGGGCCACCCAGATCTCCCGAATACCCTGTGCAGGGAAAGCAGCCCCCAGCCCCAGGGCGGTGCAGGGGTAACAGGGGCTTCAGGGGCCACCTGAGTGCGGGGAAAGGAGAGTCAGGCCAGGGGAGGGGTGGTACAGTGGGACCTTGTTTTGGGGACAAATTTGGAGTCATTGCCTTCCCCTGTGCCCCCAGTCCCACACACACTGCTGGGCAAGGGGATAAAAATCCCTCTGGCTGATCCTGAGGCCAAAGCCCTCCAAAATATCCAACCCTCATCTGAGAGGTCTGAGCCCCCAAATTCCCTCAGAGGGTGGGATTGTGCCCAGAGTGGGCGTTCGCTGGCAGGTGATGGAAATGGGGATGGGGCATCTGGTTTCGGGAATTGCCCCAGTGCCCTGGGAGAGGCAGTGCTGCCCGGGAGAGGGGGGAAGGATAGAGGGGATGGAAAAGAGGAGAGTCAGAGGTGGTGAAGGCTGGGACACTGCTGGTCTGATCCCTCCGCAGCACATCCCGGCGCTGGAACGCAGCCGCCGCAAGACAAAGGGATGCCGGGGCCGAGCGGGGCTGCGAGATGTTTCCACCCCGTCCGGAAACAGGAGGGAGCAGAAATCCCACAGGAAACCTCGCTCCATGACCTGGCCACGGTACGAGTGCTCCGGCCGTGCCGTCCCGCCGGCCAGGTGCATCCCGCTGGCACTGCGGGCAGGGAGGGGCATCACAGCGACCCTGCTGTGTCCCAGCCCCTTCCCCTTGCCCCGCGGGGGCAGAAAGGGGGGCCCAGCAGAAGGCAGAGCAAACCCAGTGGGGATGTACCTGTCTGGAGAGCTCTCATCAGGACGGTTTTGTCTGTTTTCCAGCAGATCCCTGTCAGCAGTCTCCGCTCCTGTTGCCATGTCAGGGCTTGGGTTGGGGTTCAGTGCCTCTGTCCGAGGTTTGGACAGAGGGGTTTGGCTGGGGTTCAGTGTCTCTGTCCCAGGGCAGGAGACGTTCCTCAGAGGCTTCTGGTCCATCCTGGCTATTGCTGCCCCCAGTGTGTCCATGGGATGAGCCTTTTCCTCCTCCTGATCTGCTTGTCCGGCAGCTGGAGGTGAGTCTGTGCCTGGGCCAGGGGGGCTGGACATCTTGGGGGACTTGAGGCTGTGGACCGGGGCTGTCTGGGGGGTTTTGTTGCCGGGAGTCCCTTTCTCCCGGCAGTTCTGGCCACTCTTGGCTTTGCCCAGGCTCTTCCCTGCCTTGTCCAGGTTCAGCCTGGGCATGGTGCCCATGTGGCTGTACATGTCCGATGACCTGGCGTAGGGGCCAGGGCTCTTAGGCATGGTGTTGAGGTCATCCTGGATGCTGTCGAAGGGCTCCTCCAGGAAGCCATGGGGAGGAGAGAGATGTGGCCCCAGTGTCTCAGGACAGCTGGGGACCACGGACGTGCGCCGGAAGGTGAAGGAACGGGGGATGCTGCTCAGGCTCCCGAACCCTTTGAACTTGAAAAACTCTGGCAAGGAGAGGGGAGAGACGAGTGTGGGGTTACTGCTGGCATGGTGTGATGATGGGGGGTCCTGGAATCCCTGGTCCTGGTTTGGGGTGGGCATGGGGCACTGTACAGCCTGGTGTCACACTGTTACACCCAAATCTGCAGTCCCAGCCCAGCATGACATCCCTGTGGCCTGGGGGTGTATGTGACGCTGCTCAGGGCATCTCTGCTGGGCTCTGGCAAATCTAGCAGGTTTCCCCACTTCAGTTGTAGGGGCGGAGGAGGAAGCACCCAGCCCTGGCGAACAGGCAGCTCCAGAAATGATTTCAAATCTTTTCCTCCCACTCTCTGCCTCCCAGGGCACTCTGGGCAGGGCTGTGCCCATCCCTGCAGCCTCAGGGCACCTCTGCAGGATGCAAGCAAGGGACACACCACATCTCCCCAGGGGGTGGGGGTCCTGGACACGTGTGACCCACTCACACGCGCGTGGTGGAGCAGGAACCGGCCACAGGCGCTGCTGGCTGCGGGCGGGAGAAAAACCTTCCCACTTCCTCGCCAGGCCCCTCGCAGCCTCCCTGCACCTCCAGCTGCCACCTGCAAGTGCTGAGCACGAATGAAAATATTTATAACTCAGGCGGGTGGCTTTGCATTTCACACCTCGGGCCCAGCTCAGCTCTTCGGGCTGCTGTGGCGCAGCCTCGACCAGTGCCGGTGCCGGTGCCAGCACAGGGATGGCGGCACAAGGTGGGGTGAAGCAGGTTGTGACCACAGTGCCATGGAGCAGCGTTTCCCTGTCAGACCCCGGGTGCCTCTGGGGGTTTTGCAATGTTGGTGCCGCCCTGGGGCTCTGCAAACCTCTTCCCCTCCGGTCACGGCGGATTTGCCGGGGCAGGAAGCAGCTGCAGAGGTGCTGAGCAAGGACCCGGGTATCAGGGAGCTGCTCAGGCCTTGGGACTCCCACCTCCTGATGCAAACCGTGGGCTCTACAGGGCATCCCTGCAGCCATGGCAGAAACCTCGTGGCCAGAATGCACTTAGAGGCAAAATTGCTTTGGGTTAAACATCCCCTCAGAGTCCAAGCATCCTCTGCTACCTGCTGCTCCTGGGGCTGCTGTGGGGTGGGAAAGGCAGTGATGGGGACTTTCCCCATCTCCCCTCTCTACACCACATAAGCAAAGTCCCGTCTGGTATGGGGCTGTGGGTTTTGCCAGTGGAGGGGTCCCAGGGGAGCGGAGAGACTGGGCCCCCTCTGGCGCCGGCATTGCGGCAGGAATGCAGAGAGCGCAGCAGAGGCCGGCTCCCGTGCAGCCCAGCGCTGGGAATAGGGTGAAGGCCACTGCCCCGGGGCTCTGGGGGAAAGCTGAGGTCTGTGAGAAAGAGCAGAGCTCCCTCCCGGTGGGTACTGAGCACTTCCTCCCAGAGCAGCTGGTGGGAATCCCTTCCCAGGCTCCCACCCCAGCTCCTCCGTGTCACCCCCATCCCTGTGCTGCAGGAGCACCCTGGGCTGAGGGTCCTGGCCACACACAGCCCCCAGCACCAGCTTGTACCCCAACCATGCATCCTGAAGGGTGTGATTTGGGGAGTGAAGAGCCCCAAACCCTGTTGTGCATCCCTCTGGGTGCATCCCGGCCCAGCGCAGGGCTGGGCTGCAGCAGACTGGTCCCAGTCCCAGCACCCAGCTCCCGAACCAGCACCCAGGCTATCCCTAGCCCTGGGGATGGAAAACCCCAAAGCCCCTCACCCTGATGAGTTTCCTAACAAATGCAGACCCTATCTCAGCTCTAAACACCCCTGGGTGGGATGACCCATGGAGCGTGTGAGCACTCACTCAGTCTCAGATCCAAACTCAGACTCACACTCACAGATTCACACTCACACTCATGCATCCCTCCTCCCTGCAAGGCTGTCCAGGTGAGCTCCCCATCGCCCACCCCGTCCCACAGCCACTTACTGAACTTCTTGGAGGCCCCCCGTTTCTGGCCCTCGGCCATGGCTGCGCCGGTCGGAGGCCGCGGGGACCGAGAGGGACAAGTTTGTAACTGTGAAGCCCTTCCCTGCCCGCTCCTCCCTTCCTGCCCCCCCCCCGCAGTCACTCATCGCTCGCTCGGCGTTTCCTCCCCGTGCTGTCATCTGCTCCCGGCCCCGCTGCTGTCCCTGCCTGCCCTCGCGCTGTCCCCAAAGTCCCCCTGGCCGCTCTCACGTGCCCGGCTGCTCAGGGGCCACATCTGCGCCCTGGGCTGGGGGTGCCTGGCAGGTGTGAACACCCAAAAACGCTGGGTGCCAGCCTCAGAGGAGGGTGACAGCCTTAGGGAAAGGTTACAGTCCTATGGATGAGGACACCAGGTCTATGGATGAGGGTGCCAGGCCTAGGAATTAGGGTGTCAGCCCTATGGAGGAGGTGCCAGCCCCACAGATGAGGCTCCATCCCTATGGAGGAGAATGCCAGCCTTATGGATGGGGATGTCAGCCCTATGGGGGGGATGCCAGCCCTAGGGATGAGGATACCAGCCCTGTGGAGGAGGGTGCCATCCCTATGGATGAGGATGCCATCCCTATGGATGAGGATGCCAACACTGTGGAGGAGAATGCCAATCCTATGGATGAGGTTACAGCCCTGTGGAGGAGGATGCCAATCCTATGGATAAGACTCCAGCCCTATGGATGAGGTTACAGCCCTGTGGATGAGATGCCAGCCCTGCACACAGGACTCCACCGTGCACATCTGGGGCTCAGCCCCTGCAGGGTGAGAGCCCCACAGCATCACTGCCAGTGGGCCCTACCAGGAGCTGTGCTCTCATGTGGAGGGACCTTGGCATGCCCCATGGGAGTGTCTCCATGCAGGACAAGGTGGCCTGGCCTCGGCAGGGATCCGGTGTCTGTGTGGTCCCCAGTTCCTGGGGAGCTGGTTGTTCCCATGGCTGGGACATCAGCAGCCATCCCTGCTAGTGCTCTGTCCTTGTCTCCCTTCACTCTCCACCTTGGGAACCAGTTTCAAACAGCCCCAGAACCTGCAGAACTGCAGAACTGCAGAACCTGCAGTTCGTCCTGCACCTGAACATGGCATGGCCGGAGGGATTGTCCCCATCTGGGGACAGGGGCAGGAACTCGGAGCCCTCTGCCAGCAGCTCTCCAGTGTACTCCTGCCTTAGCCATGGCATCCCCTGCCACAGCATCGGGGTGCAGGAGAAGAAGTTCTGCTTAAGCCCTGACGCGCTTAAGCACAAGCGGGGGGCACATAAACACTCTTTCGGGCAACGCAGAGGGGCACGGGTGACACCGGGGGACAACATGGCGGGCGCGCCTGCGGACTTCAACTCCCGGGGTGCCCCGCGCGGGGCGGATCACGTGTCCATGCTGCCGGGTCACGTGGCGGAACGGGCGGGCCGCGGTGCTGTGGCAACGGCGCGGCCGCCATGGCCAAGCAGTATGACATGGTCGAGTGTCCCTTCTGCGACGAGGTCTCCAAGTACGAGAAGCTCGCCAAGATCGGGCAGGGCACCTTCGGGTGAGTGCCTCGCCGGCCACGGCCCTCCCCGGCTCCCCCCCGCCGGCCTCAGGCCCGCAGCTCGGGCCCGGCCCCGCGGCCCGCCCGCACCAGGCCCGGGTTCGCCCTGCTCGGGTGTCCCGTTCCTCGGTCACTCCCCTGGCTCCAGAGAATCACCCTGGCTCATGAGACCTTTTTCCCACCTTAAGGCCCCGCTCACGCAGAGCGGAGCTTATTCTGGAGACAGCTGGGGTGGGGACCTGTAACTTGGCTTAAAATGTGCAACTTGGCTCGAAATTACAGCTTTTTGCCCCAAATATGCAACTTTTTGCCCAAGACGTACAGCTTGGCTCAAAATTACAACCTTTTGCCCTAAACATGCAACTTTTTTTCCCCAGGTGTGCAACTTTTTTTGCCACGAATGTTGAACATTACCCAAAATGTACAGCTTGGCTCAAAATGTGCTACTTTACCCAAAATCCTTGTCATGCTCCAGGAGCTCTGGGCTATCTCTTGGCTCACCCAATCCTGGGGACTGTTGGCCCGAGGGGAGTGTGGCTGGGTTGGGTGGTGGCTCAGCACAGAGCTCTCTGCCTGGTGCTTCAGTGTGTCTTGTTTGGTTTTGTTCCTGGTCAGGAGCACCTGGCTCCTTCTGTTTTTTAACTTGTGCTGCTCACAGAAGTCTTTCTGTTTTTACAGGGAAGTTTTCAAAGCCAAACATCGTCAGACAGGCAAGAAAGTAGCACTGAAGAAGGTGTTGATGGAAAATGAGAAGGAGGGGGTAAGCGTGGGAGCATGGCTGGGCTGGGTTAGAGAAGGCCTGGACTGGGGGGCAAATCTCTAATCCCTGTCCTCTCTTTGTGTCTCCCAGTTTCCCATCACAGCCTTGCGAGAAATTAAAATCCTGCAGCTGCTCAAACACGAGAACGTGGTGAACCTCATAGAAATTTGCAGGACCAAAGGTACTTTGCAGGGTCTCTATTATGTTGCTGATGGCTTTTTTGAACCCTGCTGAGCAGGCTGGTGTCTTTTGCTGGGTCTGGGGTTGTCTAACTGAGCTTGTTGCTGCCTATGATGGGGTATAATGGCTCACTTATATTGGAAAAGAGTTTCTCCTCCTCCTTGCTCCCACCTGATGCCATGTTCCCCCCCTGCTGGGTGCTTGGCAGGCTCAGCACACCTGGCCTGGCTCTGTTTTCAGTGAAATTGCTTTAAAACATTCACTAGAACTTATATATCATTCCCTTGCATGGATTTGTACTGGAAAAATACTTGGAAAGTGACAGCCGAGGTTACAGCCTGCCCTTCCCTCGCCAGAAATGATAGTTAAATAAAGATGAAACTGGCAGGTGATGGTGTTTTTTGAAAAGTCCACTGACTGAACTGGTAGAAATCTCTGGCCTAGGACTGGGAAATTGAAGTTACTCCAGAATTCCACTGTGTGGATTGTTGTCTGAACAGGTATGAGTAAAAACAGCAACAACAAGTTAATTTTTAATTCACTGTGTGATTAAATGAGCTGTGGCGATTGGCTGTCTGGCACACCGAAGGTAAATATGTCTGCAGACACGTCAGTTGTTTGTGTTTTGTTTTTGTTTTGTTTGAATTCCAGTTTTCACCCAAATCTACCTTGACCTCAGTTTACAGTACAGTAGAAACGTTGCATTACCTGCTCTCAGATTTCAGGCTTTTCTCTTTTTACCTTGGAAAGGTGCATTTGGGGCTGTGTCCATGTCAGGAACTGCAAACCCAGTGTAGCAGGTGCTCTCCTGGCTGGAGAGGAGAGCGCTGTGCTTCTGTGGGGGCTGAGCTTTTCTGCTTGGACCTACTTATCAGCAGGTTTTGCTGATTACAGCTGATGAAAATCAGCCTTTCTTTTTAATAACGTTCTGCGTGTGTGCTCTAGGAACAAGATTGAAATCGATTGCTTCATTTGAGGTTTCCTGTAACTGACTTTAAGTTGCAGTGGGAGTTTTAGATTGGTGTGATCCAGAGTGGTCTGTTTTTGTGGATGCTGTTTGAGGTTGCAGAAAGCCTCACTTTCTAACGTGAGATTGGGCAGGTTTTCTCTGTTAGGGCACGTTTCCTAGGGCTATCTGTGGGTGCCTCTTTTATCGCTGATGCCATCGGTGATGGTGCTTGGCTGGCAGCCACAGCTTGCAGGGAGGAAACCCCACAGCCGTTATTGTGCGCAGAGCAGCATGAAATGAAGCTTTCAAATGTTGTCGTGCCCTTTCCTTGCCTGTGCCAATCCTCATCTCCTGTTCTTGTGTTGCTATTTTTGCTCAGTGCCTCTTTACAAAGGACCTTGCAGGCTCTCCGGTTCTCTGTGTTCCCATGTCCCGAGGTCCTGTCTAGCAAGTGTTGTATGAGCTGCGGGGTGGTGGGATGAGCTGTGACAGGGTTAAGGGGCCCAGGAGTTGGATCCTTGTGAGTCTCTTCCAGCTCTGGATATTCTGTGATTTATTCCATGCCCCTCACTGACACAGTGCCTCTGTGTCTCTCCCACAGCCTCTCCATACAACCGCTGCAAGGGCAGCATCTACCTTGTGTTTGACTTCTGTGAGCATGACCTGGCCGGCCTCCTCAGTAACGCCCACGTCAAGTTCACGCTCTCAGAGATCAAGAAAGTTATGCAGATGCTGCTGAATGGACTTTACTACATCCACAGGAACAAGGTAATGGGCCAGATCCCTGCTGTGCTCAGAGGTCATCCCACTCTCTGTGGCTTTCCAAGGAGCAGACGTCCGAGCATAGGCTGGAGGGAAATCCTTGTATTTCACCTCTTCAGTCTGAGCATCCTGCTGGCACCATGCACCCAAGGAGGGCACTCTGATGCCTTAACCCTTCAGTGTCTGTCCCTGTACAGATCTTGCACCGAGACATGAAAGCTGCGAACGTCCTGATCACGCGGGACGGAGTCCTGAAGCTGGCGGACTTTGGGCTGGCTCGAGCCTTCAGCCTGGCCAAGAACAGCCAGCCCAACCGCTACACCAACCGGGTGGTGACCCTGTGGTACCGGCCTCCAGAGCTGCTCCTAGGTAGGAGGTGGTGGGCTCTGCTGGCTTCTCATCCCTCCTCGTCCCTCTGGGAGACTAACTCGGCATCTCCGTTTAGGGGAGCGGGACTACGGTCCCCCCATTGACCTCTGGGGCGCAGGCTGCATCATGGCAGAGATGTGGACCCGCAGCCCCATCATGCAGGGCAACACGGAGCAGCACCAGCTCACCCTCATCAGCCAGCTCTGTGGATCCATCACACCGGAGGTGAGGGCGGGGACGGGGATGTGGTGTGGAGAGCAGGAGGAGTGTGAGCAGGGTGTGGGGCCGAGCACTCCTGGGCTCTTCCCTGCCCTGTGTGCTGGCTGCTGTGTGCTCCCAGCAGCACTGGAAGGTGCCTGCAGCTGGCAGGGAGGCTGGGGAGTCTTCTAGGCTTCTGTGTTTGATTGTTGTCTCTCAGACAAACACACTCAATTTCTGCCTAAAGAAGGGTGGTGTTTTTTTCCTATTGAGAGGTTCGTCTCAGGTATTTTGCACTGGTCACCTAGAAAAGCCTCTTGAATTCTGGCTTCTGATTTGTGGTGTCATCTCAGCCTTGGTGTAAGCACTGGGCCCTGCCTCTTCTCAGCTCCTCCTTTATCAGCAGCTCGTCCTGCCCTCTTGTGGGGAGTGAGCTGAGGGATCCCAGCCCGGGCTGGGATCTGCGGGATGTTGTGCCGGCAGCTGCAGAGTCCTGACCCTGCAGTCACATTCATTATGTACATACACTGAAGGCGTTTTCTTTGCCACCTGCTGTGGTTTCTGCCAGATCAGGGTTGAGATAAATGGTAGCGATTGCAGCTTTGCTTTCTAAGGATAAAAGGTGCCACATTCAGGTGATTATGTAGCAATCAGTTTTGTCACCTTATCTGGCTGTGGTAGCCATGCTCTCTAGTAGTTGTTTTGTGGGAGAACTAGAAATCCTGGAGCATCCTGCATGCTGTTTCCGTACCAGAAGGACCCTGTCCTGACTTGTCCACACGTCTCCAGGCGTTAGTGCACCCTTTAGTGCCTCCTT
The DNA here is from genome assembly GCA_013399855.1 of Oxyruncus cristatus. NCBI lineage: Eukaryota > Metazoa > Chordata > Aves > Passeriformes > Cotingidae > Oxyruncus > Oxyruncus cristatus. The sequence goes on along the minus strand of VXAY01001542.1, from coordinate 923,598 downwards.
GTTGCTGTGGGAACAAGGTCTGCCGGCTTGGAAGTTATAAAATAGAGTTGTTATTGCAGACCTCACCCTGGTTTGCCTGAGGGTGTTTGAATCAAAAGTGGCTTGTGCTTTCTGTAATTATTTCTTGTCAACCCCCTTTGCTGCCCCTTCCCAGGTGTGGCCCAACGTGGATAAGTACGAGCTGTATGAGAAGCTGGACCTGCCCAAGGGGCAGAAGCGGAAGGTGAAGGACCGGCTCAAGGCCTATGTCAAGGACCCCTATGCCCTCGACCTCATCGACAAGCTGCTGGTGCTGGACCCCGCCCAGCGCATCGACAGCGACGACGCGCTGAACCACGACTTCTTCTGGTCGGACCCCATGCCCTCGGACCTCAAAAACATGCTGTCCACCCACAACCAGTCCATGTTCGAGTACCTGGCCCCGCCGCGCAGGAGGGGCGGGCACATGCCCCAGCAGCCGGCGAACCAAGGCAGGAACCCGACAGCCACCAACCAGACTGAGTTCGACAGGGTGTTTTGACACCCATCAAGGCCCTGGCTGGGCTTCTCTGGGATGTCCTAACGAGGTCTTTTTGTCTAGGAAAGGACTTTTTTCAAGGTGAAGTGACTGATGGCTTTGACAGAGCCCAGCAGTTTCCTCCCGGCCACCGCAGAGCTGCGTGACTGGGGAGGTGGCATCTGTGAGCTCGGAGGTGGCATCTGTGAGCTCGATAGTGTTTCCCTTCAGTTTTGTCTCAGAACCTGTGTTCCCTGCCCCCTGCAACTGTCTGTATTGGTTACATTAAATTTGCACATCAATTGTCATGGATCTGGTGATGGAAAAAGTGTCTGTCCATGCTGGGGCTCTTGGCAAATAGTGCTGGGACCAGCAGGACTGAGACTAGCTGCCCTGGACTAAGCTGGGCCCTGCTTGGAGATGTCTCTGCTCTCTAGGTTGTAGCTCCTGCATGGAGGAGTATCCTTTGAGCACTGAAATGTTGATGTAGGATGAGGCAGATGCTTCTGAGTCATCAGAGGTGTCCTGGGGAAGGCAGAGTCACTCTGGACAGCATGACTTGCTCTCACTGCAGGCTAGGATCTAGCCTAGAAAGGGGCTTACTTGGAAAACCAGGGGAGTGGCTGGCAGAGCTGGTTGCTCCATATAGCCTGGATTTACAGTGGGAATCATTGATCTCTCTGACAAGCATGTGACATCCAGGCTTTCTTCATTGTAAAACACGACTGGGAGTCATGGGGGACACGCTCACCCTGATTCTCTGCAGCCCTGGCTGGGCGGGAGTTGGGATGGGGAAGGGAGTTGTGAGGGCTGGCCTGGCCTCAGGTGAGACCTGCCATCCCACAGGATTGCCTGTGCACACACTGATCACCCGTGCACACCTTATGCCATGCCAGAGCTTGGTTGCTTCCAGCTCATCTGGAGCCAGTGCTCCTCCACAGCTGCTCCCTGTAGTGCCTCCCACGGCTATGGCTGCAGCTGGCCACCTTCTTGCTGAGTCCCAGGGATCCCAGGACTTGATGTGTGTGATGTGCCACGAGTGACATTTGGCACTTGTTAACTTGTCTGTTAATGAGCACTGGCAAAAGCCACGTGGGTAGCATGAGGTCTCAGGATAAAACTGTGTGGATGATAAAAGGCTTGTACAAGGTAATTCTGTTTGGGTCTCTGAAACAGTGTCTGATTGAGGGGAATGTGTTTCTTTGGAAAGACAAGTTGGTTACAAGCATTAAGGCTGTTGATTTGTGTTGTTGTGGATAAACACTGTCGTGTGGAAAACAGTTGGTTTGAAGCTTGTGTTGCTCTGCTGCCCAACCGGAGACAGCAGCGGGAGCGCTGCACGGCAGCCCCTGCTACTGCCGAGGGCAGGTGCGAGGTCCGACACCCTGAGACCTCTGCCCTGAGACCCCCGCCCTGCCCCTGCGCCCCCCCCGGGGGCGGCCCGGCGGCTTCGCTGGCCTCGGGCGAGGGCTGCGGGGGCTCGGGGGTCCCTGCGCCCGTGAACCGCCCCTGTGCCCCGGGCTGGGCCGGTGCAGGCTGCAGGTCGCTCAGCCCCTGTCCTGCCGGGCTGAGCGACCTCGCGTGGCGTTGCGTCTGGTGCTACATCCTCGTCCTCCCCTGTCCCGAGGGGTCGACGGGACGCCCCTCCCCGGCGGTCGCGGAGGGGCCGCTGCCCCGCTGCCCTTCGCAAAGATGGCTCCCCGCCCGCCCCTGCCCCTGCCCTGACGTGGCGCGCGCTGCCCGGCTCAAAGATGGCGGGGGGGCGGGG
>VXAY01001542.1:897920-921245 GCA_013399855.1 Oxyruncus cristatus | reverse complement strand
GGGGCGGGTCACAGGGCCCCGGACAGCGATGCGGCTCCGGTACCGCGCGCGGCGGCCGAGACCCGCCCGCTCCCCGCCTTCCGCACCCTCTGCCATGTCCCGCAGCCCCGGCCCGCGTGTCCCCGCTTTCCGCTCAGGGCACCCCGCAAGCCGCCGCGCCCCGTGGCAGCGGCGGTTGACCCCGGACTGCAGCGGGAGCCGCTCCCACAGTTGCGGTGTGTCCCGATGCCACGCGGCCGCTCCAGGCGTCGTGGGCACGATGGCGGTCCCCCGGAGTGCCCCTCCGGCCAGGCGGGAGTGGTCCCGCCCCGCGCTCCCCGGAGCTGGAAGCGCCCCCGGTGCCAGTTGCCGCTGTCGGATGGGCCAGGGTCCAGCTGCCTGGGTCGGGTGTCCCCACGCTGGGGACACGGGCTGGGCCCATGCCAAGCCCCCGGTGCAGTGCCAGCACCACGTCCCGAACCGGCGTGGGTTTGCTGGGCTCCTGTGCCACGTGCGCCGTGCAGGTGCAGCTCTGCTGCGCTGTTAGCGCTGCAGCTTCGTTAGTGCCGCTCGTTAAACACGGGGTGTGTACTGGAGCGCTGCCCGCTCCCGCCGGCGACCTTGTCCCACTGAGCAGCAGTGAGTGCCGGGCGCTGGCCTGCCCTATGCCCCCGTGCCCCCATCGCGGGGCCAAGGGGCGCCTGTGCAGGGGCGGGCAACGCCCGCCCATAAGTAGCTCGTGCCGGTGACGGGCTCTGGCGCTGCTGGCGCGGCCCCGCGGTGCCATGGCGGAGGTGCTGCCGGCGGGGGTGGCATCGGACACTGCCGAGGGGCCCGAGCCCGATGGGGTGGGTCAGCGTGTGGTGGGCTTGGGGCAGGCTGGGTGGTGGTGGGTACCATCCTGACCACCATAGGAGTCTTTCCAGGATGCAGTCCGGATGCTCAACACCCTGCAGACCAATGCCAGCTACCTGGAGCAGGTGAAGCGGGAGCGCGGCGACCCCCAGGCCCAGCTGGAAGCCATGCGGGGCTTTTTGGAGAGGAGCGGGCTGAAGGTGAAGGGGGATCCCCATCCCTGTCCCCCTGCTCTGTCAGTGGTGCTGTGCCCTGCACTGGTGGCCATGGGGGTCTCACAGGGTGGTTGAACTCTTAACAGGTCGAGGACCTGGATCGACTGAACATCATTCACGTCACGGGGACAAAGGGCAAGGTGAGGTGGGTGGGCGGCGCTGCAGGGGATTGGGGGGATGAGGGGGAGCCGCTGGCTCTGTGGCTCTGCTCGCCCCTGCCCTGGCACGGGGGGCTTTAACGCCGCTGTCTTCTCAGGGCTCTGCGTGCGCCTTCACTGAGTGCATCCTCCGCAGCTACGGGCTGAAGACAGGCTTTTACAGGTGGGCAGGGGGGTCAGGAGGGTTTTGGGGGGCTGGTGGTGCCGTGCCTGACCATTCCCCCTGCTCTGCCCCACCCCAGCTCCCCTCACCTGGTGCAGGTGCGCGAGCGGATCCGCATCAATGGGCAGCCCATCAGCAAGGACCTCTTCAACAAGTACTTCTGGCTGGTCTACAACCGCCTGGAGGAGACCAAGGTGGGGGCAGCAGGGCTTTTGGGCATGGTCCCTCCCTCAGGTCCCCCCTCCCAGGGCCCCGTGTCCCCACTCTGGTTGGGGATGCCCCGTGCTGCCCCTTAATGCCCGCTCTGCCTGGCAGGACCCAGTGCATGCCAGCATGCCAGCGTATTTCCGCTTCCTCACCATCATGGCCTTCCACGTCTTCCTGCAGGAGAAGGTAAGTGGTGGTGGTGGTGGCCTCCAGCTTGTGATGGACTGGGGACATCAGGAAGTGGGGGGACATAGGATTCAGCTCCCACTTGGGGCAGAACTTGCATGGGTCAGGCTGCTGTGGCTGTAACCAGGCAATGCTGTGCCAGCTGGATGGTTCCCCAACAAATGGGAGGGTGTGGTTTGGAAGGGGTGGTGACAGGGACCTGGCCCCACCCACATCCTCAAATCCATGGAGACACATAGCGCTGGTGGGCCTGTGATGGCTCCAGTGTCCCTCTGTCCCCAGGTGGACCTGGCGGTGGTGGAGGTTGGCATTGGTGGCACCTATGACTGCACTAATATCATCAGGTAGGAGCTGGTGTGGCTGAGCCTGTCCCCAAGGGCTGCCAGGCCCTGGTGTCCCTACTGTGATGGGGACAGTGGGGACGCTGCCATGCTGCATCCCCAGGGCACCGGTGGTGTGTGGGGTCTCCGCCCTGGGCATCGACCACACCAGCATCCTGGGGGACACCATGGAGAAGATTGCCTGGCAGAAGGGGGGCATTTTTAAGGTAGGCAGAGCTGATTATCTCATGGTTTTGGGGTATGCTCCCCTGTGACTCTTGAGCTCCTGTGTGTCCCTGAGCGTCCTCATCCTTCGCAGCCCGGTGTGCCGGCGTTCACCGTGGCGCAGCCGGAGCGGCCGCTGGAGGTGCTGAGGGAGCGAGCCCAGGAGCGGAAGGTGAGCTGGTGGTGGGGGTGTGGATTTGGGGATACCCCGAGGCGGGGGGCTCAGCCTCCTCTCCCCGCAGTGTCCCCTCTACCTGTGCCCGGAGCTGGACGAGTTTGAGGAGGGCTGCCGGGCGCTGGAGCTGGGGCTGGCGGGTGCCCACCAGCGCTCCAACGCCGCCCTGGCCCTGCAGCTCGCGCGGACGTGGCTGCAGCGCCACGGTTGCCAGGGTAAGGCAGTGGGACGGGGATGGGGGGCAGACCCCGCCGTGGCCCCCAAGGTCTCAGTGAGGTGCCTGTCCCCCCAGGTCTTGGGGAGCTGAAGGAAGTGCCGCCAAGCACTGAGCTGGCGGGGAGGCCGGTGCCTCTGGCTCCTGCCTTCCGCCCCACTGATGCCATGATCCAAGGTGCAGTATGGCCACACCAGGAATTCCCCTTGCCGTGTCACCCATGCTGAACCCCAGCCAGTGCCACCTGGCCTGGAGAGCACAGGCTGCCCCAAACTGGATCCCCAGGGGGGTACCAGTGCTGGGGAGGGTGTGGGGGTCCCAGCCATGCCTTGTGTCCCCCCAGGCCTGCGGGACACAGAGTGGCTGGGCCGGACCCAGGTGCTGTCCCACGGCCCTGTGACGTGGTACCTGGACGGAGCCCACACCACCAGCAGCATCCAGGCCTGTGTCCGCTGGTTCCGCCAGGCCGCCCTCAACCAGGAAAAGCTCCACGAGTAAGGAGGGGACACAAGGGGGGACACATGCCAGGGGGCCATGGTGGTGGTGCTGGGGGTCCTCATGTGGACATGGGCCACCTGCCCTGTCTCCCCGCAGCGGCTCCGAGGTGCGTGTGCTGCTCTTCAACGCCACGGGGGACCGGGACACGGCGGCGCTGCTCAAGCTGCTGCTGGTGAGGTTTGGGGGAGCACAGGGGGGTCTCTGTGCCCAGATTCCTGGGCTCTCTGTGTGTCCCGGGGCCTGCTTTGCTATGGGAGCGGGGAGCTGTGAGGTGGAGCTGGCCCCCTGTCTGTCTGTCCATCTGTCCACTCTGCTGTCCCTGGGCGTGTCCCACCTCAGCTCCCCTTGTGGGGCTCTCACAGTCCTGGGTGTGAGGAAGGGGCTTGGATCACTCCGCCCTGGCCCCTGTAACCACGCTGGTGTGGGATTGGTCCCAGGGGAAGTCCCATGGGTGGGTCCTGAGGGTTTCAGCAGCAGTGACCCCCCTCTTCTCCCAGCCCTGTCACTTCGACTATGCTGTCTTCTGCCCCAACTTCACGGAGGTGTCAGTGGCCAACAACGCGGGTGAGTGCTGGGGAGCCGGGGTCTCCCCCGGCCCCCCCCAGTCCTGATCCCCTTCCCGGCCCCGCCTCAAATCCCTAACCCCCATCCCCATCCCTCCCAGACCAGCAAAACTTCAATGTGACGCTGGAGAATGCCCTGACCCGCTGCCTGGAGAACCAGCGGACGTGGACCCGGCTGCTGGAGGAGAAGGGGGGGCAGGACCCCTGGCTCGCAGCTCCCCTGCGGGTGGGAGGGCTGCTGCAGCCAGCCCCTGCCCGAGGCTCCCTGCTCCTCGTGCCCCCAGCCCCGCGACCCCTCAACTCCCCAGCCCTCGTGTTCCCGTGCCTGGCCCAGGCGCTGCGGTGGGTGGCACAGGGCCGGGACCCCCATCTGGCAGCCCCTGCTGCCTCGGGGGCTCACCCCCACCCCGCTGCCAGCAGCGGGGCCGTGCTGCTGCGGGAGGCGGCCGCTGTCCGTGTCCTGGTCACCGGCAGCCTGCACTTGGTGGGGGGGGCCCTGAGGCTGCTGGACCCTGCGCTGTCCCAGTAACTGGGGGGAGGGGGCTTTGCACTTGGTTTTACTTGAAGCAGCAGTTTTGTCCCCAATGATGCTCGGAGGCGTCCAGGGGGGGCACGTGGGACCCCCTCGCCCCATCCCGGCTCAGCCGTTTTCACCCCAGTGCCTTTAGCCTGTGCCCTCCTGGGGACATTGCCCGTGTGGCAGATGCTCCTGGCCCACATTCCCCTCTTGGTGAGACTGACTGGTGGTCCCCTGGGTCTGGGGGGGCTGCCCCAGGCTGTGCTGGGGTCCTGGTGCCCGGAGGGTGGTTTGGGGGAGCGGTAGGTGGGAGCCTCAAGCTGTGGCGAGGCTCAGTATCAGGGCAAGACTAATTTAACATAGGGAAGATTTTTATTATTATTAATAACAGTTTGTAACTTGTATGGGGAGCTGAGGGGGGGTGGTGGGTTCTGCCCATTGCCCTGTTGGAGGGCAGGAGCCTCGCACCCCTCCCTGTCTGAATAAACCTCTTGCTGCTCCCAGTGGTGCCTGTTGCCTTCTTTGGGGGATGCAGGAGGGGCACAGGGGTCACCCCAAGTGCTGGGGCATGTCCTGGGGGCACCCACTTCTTCCCCCCCCATTTGATGGGGAGCCTTGGGGAGGCTTTGGCAGTAGCTGCTCTTTCTGCCTCCCCCCTGCAGCGGGGGACCCCGGGGGGGTTGCAGGGTGCATCCCCCCCGGCGTGGGCTGCCCTCGGGGGGCCAAAGCATTCACTGAATGAGTAACGGAGGCCCCCTCTGGGCTCGGCCTGAGATTTGGGGCAAAAAATCAGCTTAATGGCACCGGGGCGGGTCCCCAAGTCCGTTGGCCAGGAGCGGTGTGGGCTCGGGGGGGCCCGGGGGCGTCAGGCCATGCTGCTGGTCGAGCAGGGGGTGCTCTGGGTGCTGCCGATGCTGTGGTTGGTGCTGCTGCTCTCCGAGGCTGGCGCCGTGCTGGAAACCGGCTGCAGTTTGGAGATGGGACCTGGCTCACGCCGCCCGCCACAGGGCCGGGGGGAAACACCAAGGGGAAACCACACTCAGGGCGAGTGGTGGCGGCCTTGGCTTGTCCCCGCGGGACCTTACAGCCCTCATGCACAAACCCTGGGGGGGTCACTCCCCAGCTGGCCCCTGAGCCCCTGGGGTGGAGATGAGCATGGGGGACCACGGTGGCACCGGGAGCTGGAGGGAGGGCAGAGGGGACCCCAGGGTAGTAGGAGGCACCCCAGGGAGCCGTGGACACCTGGAGCAGGGTTATTCCCCAATGGCATTGACAGCAGGGATGTACAGACGAGGGTAACTGAGGAGGCTAGTCCCTGGCTCACCTGGGGATCTTGACCAGGGGGAAAAATGGGCAACCCAGGAAGGGACATGCGTGTGGCCCCCCCATCCGACGGTGGGAGTCCCCAGGGGTGGTGGATACTCACGGGTGCGCGAGTAGATGCACCAGAGCCCAGCAGTGAGGAGCGCTCCGATGAGGAAGGCACCAAAGGTGATGCCCAGGACAGCGGCCAGTCCCAGCCCACGGCCTGTGGGAGGACAAGGCCGTCAGCACCTTCCCACTCCCATTCCCGCCCTGGCCCCCTTCCCTGCCCCAAACTCACTGTTGGGCGGCTGCCAGGTATCCTTCACTGTCACCTCCAGGACCTTCTCGAAGTTGGTGTTGTTCTGCAGAGGTGGAGGTTGGGGTGAGAGGTGGGGAGAGACCTGCACACCCTGGGCAAGGGGACAGGGCTGGGAGCTGTCCAGGCTCTTTGAAAACCAGGGCATGCTGCTCCCAGATGGGCTCCGTCACCCAACAGTGTGGGACAAACCCACCAGGCTGGGACTGGCGCGGTGGCATCGCAGGGTGGGGGGGTTGACACTGACCTGCAAGCCGGCCTTGCACTTGAGGGTGGCGGAGAAGGGGGTGCGCCCGCCCTCGGGAACGGCATAGGTGAAGCGGAAGCGCCAGATCTTCCTCCCGTGGCTGCTGGGGGGACCCTCCAGCACGGCCACCCCCGCGCCGTGTGCCTCCCCGCCCTGCACCAGCAGCACCGGCTCCCGCCCCGGTGCCACCAGCCAGCAGTCCTTCAGCTGCAAGTCGGCCGGGTGGTCGTCCCACAGCATGGACGCCTGCCATGGGTAGAGGGGAATAGGGGGACACCATCAGGGTCACCGGCCCAGAGACGGCTGGACTCCCCCAGCCCGGGCACCGGGACAGCGGCAGTACCTGCAGGAAAGCCTCCTTGTTCACCTCCAGCTCCGTCTGCGGCACCTCGAAGGCAGCGGTGGGGAAGAGGCGCAGGAAGAGCTCCCGTGGGATCTCGCACTGGAAGGCCACCTGCAAGTGGGGACAGCGCTGAGGCCTCCCCTGGCACCCAGCACAGCCAGAACCCGGACAGCGGTGCCCTTCTCCCACCCCTGGGCACGCTGGGAAACCCGGCTCTTACCCGTATGTCCTGGAGTTCTGTGCCCTTGGACAGCTTGATGAGGAGCTGTGAGAAGGGCAGGAAGGTTGGGTCAGCCAAGTTGCCCCCACTGCCAGGGTGTATTGTCCCACTTGGATGGGATGGGATTGGATGGCATGGGAGGGTCCCACCATGGGATGGGATGGAACAGAATGGAGTGGGAGCCCCACCCACACCCCCCTGCCATCTCATGGATGTTTCCGGCCATGCAAAAGCAAGGAGGTCCTCATGGAGAAGCCCCACCAGTCAGCACTGAAGCCTTCATGGAGCATCAGCGGGGCTGAGGGCAGCAACCCCAACTGGCCTCTCCTCACCTCATTGTTGGCATATCCCCTGCCCCCCAGCAAGGTGCCACAGTGGCTGAGGGGGCTTTTCAACATAAAGTGGGTTGCATTTTTCTCTGCCTGGCAGCTGATGTCCCTCAGCGTGATGTCCTTGATGTCCAAGTCCTTGATGACCTGGGGAAAAAACACACGGTGGTCACCCACTGGCTGGGGACAGCCCCGTGCCACCCACCCTGAGCACCCGGAGGAAAATGTGATGTTGGTGGGCACTGGGGCCTTCCCCCCTCCTTCCCCCTCACCTTCAGGTGGGACTTGATGATGGTGATCTCCATGGTTTCATCTGTGCATGTCCAGGGCTTGAGCAGGAGCAGCAGCTGGTGGGGCTGCAATTCAGGAGTGGGGGTCAGGCGGGTCGTGGGGGTGATCATCTCAGTCACCTTCTTGGCTGCCTCTGCGGGACAGGGAGATGGGGGTGCTGAGTGGGGGTGCTGGGACTCCCCAGCCCACCCAGCCCTGGGGCTCCGGAGGCCTCACTGTTCTCCTGGATCTCCATGCTGATGCGGGTGGTGGCGGGGATGGCGGAGTAGGAGGCGATGATGCTGTAGTTCTTCTCGAAGGCTTTAGCGATGAGGCCCTGCTCCGTGTCAGGCAGGAGCTCCCCAGGCAACAGCGTCGGAAAGATGGTCATGATCTTGTAGTTCCCAGAGGCCTACAGTGGGAAGGGGGACAGCACAGAAGAGCTAAATGGGGATGGGGCATCTTCTGGGTTTGTCCCTGTTAAAAAGGGTTGCAGCAGGGTTGCAGCCATCTCCCCATGTCTAACATCCCCAGGTGCCCTTCTGCCACCCTGCCTGTGCCACTGGCATCTCCTGGGTCCGTGGCAGACCCGTTGGTGGGGATCATGGGGGAACATATGTCCCAGTCAGCCTACCATGACCTGGATGTTGCACTTCTTGAAGGAGAGAGACCAGGTCAAGTTGGCTCTGCTCTGCAGGATGAGGATCTGGTTGCTGACGTGATTCTCGGGACAGCTGAGGGACAGGTTCACTTCTGTGATCAGGGAGCTGCAAAACCACGAGAGCCCCCTCTCAGCATCAGCATTCCACACCAACGGGTCCCATATCCAACTTGAGATGGGGGGCTCTGCGTGTGAGACACCCCCAACATCTTCCCAAGCACCTCCAAGCATATTCCACCCCTGGGGTCCCATCGCTGGCACTCCAGTACCTGGGCTCTGACTGCAGGTGGATGATGTGAGCAGCCCTGGTGTTCTGGGTGTCCCCGCGTGAGCAGCTCTTCACCCCGTGGAAGAAGACCTCAGTCTCAAGGTGCAGCACAGCATTGAAGTGGTTCTGGGGGATGCAGTTCGGGGGGCTGCTGGCATCTGTGTGGACAGGGGGATCGGCAAAGCCAAATCAGGCTCAGTGGGTGGGGAGATGCTCAGGGCCATCAGTCCCCATTGCATCTCCCCAGGAATGGTGCTTTGCTCTGGGGGGTTGTCAGCCTTCCGGAGCAGGAAGATCACTCCAGCCCCCCAGTGCCAGCCCCCAGCCCCGCGCACCTTCTCCCAGGCGGAGCTGGACCCAGCGGGGATCCCGCAGCTCGCTGTAGGATGTGATGCCCCTGTAGGTAGACTGAGCCCAGTTTAGCAGCTCCTCCTCGTTGGAGGCCATGAGTGGCTCTGCTGTGGTCCCCGAGAAGAGGTGGGCATCCTGTGGGCCGAGAGGCAGCCTGAGCCAGGGTGGGGGGCAAGGCCCATCCCTCCCTGGTGTGGGCTGGCATGGGCAAAGCGAGGAAAACCTTTCCCCCCAGAGCGCAGGAGGCAAGCGTGAAACTAAACCAGGCAAGCACCTCTGGAGCCTGGGCTGGGGGTCACCCTGGATGAGTGGGGGTTTTCAGGGACAGGGGCTGGGAGTGGCAAGAGCGGCCGGCGGCACGCGGAGGGCTCGGCCCACTTTATTATTAGCCACAAACAAAGCAGGAGGTTTATTTTGCTAACAAAGCGCCCGACCCCGGCTCAGCTCGCCGGAGCCAAACCCCATCCCTGACCTTCCTCCCGCCGGCCGGAGGAAACGGGAGCTTTTTCCAGCCCTGTGCGTCATTCCCTGCCTGGCCAGCCCTGTGCTCAGTGCCGGCAGTGGCCAGGAGCGTCCCCTCCTCCCTGGGGCACCACAAGCATCATTTCTGGGGATGGGCGGGACGCAAATCTCCCTTAAACATCTCCATGGATGGCCCCAGCCCTGCAGCCCCCTGGGATTGCTCCTGGTGTGGGGCTGTGGCACTCACAGTGTGGATGAGCAGGTGTGGGCAGCGGGAGGTGACGTTGGCAGCGCAGTGGGCACAGAGGAGGACGAGCACCGGTGACCGGCTGCAGGCATCGGCTCCTGGCGTGACGGACACTGTCAGCAGGACAGTAGGGGCCTGGGAGGAAGAGGAGAGTGTCACCGCTGCGACCACCAACCGCTGTCACCTCCCTGACTGCCCCTGGAACCAGAGGCAGCTGGGAGAGACCTTGGACAGCAGACAGCCATGGCTGTGTTCAGGGGGCAGGTGGGGGAATGCAGGGATGCCACATGGATGTGTACCCACACCAGGGGGCAAACACCCCCTGGCTCCCCCGGGCAAGGGACCAGGGTATCCCTACCTCAGGGGTGGTACTATCCCCACACTGGGGTCCAGGACATCCTTGAGTCAGAGACTGAGTAATCTCTGAACTGGGCACCAGGGTCTCATCCCACTGTGGACTGGGGTGCCCCCACACTGAAGAGTGGCATGTCCCCACACTGGGGACTGGGATTTTCCTATACCAGCAACCAGAGTATCCTCACACTGAGGACAAGGATGTCCCCACACCAGGGAATCCCCACTCTGGGCACTGGAGCATACCCATTGTAGGTACCAGGGTGTCTCCCACTAAAGACTGGAGAATTCCCACCAGGACACCTCCCCAGCAGGTTTCCCAGCTCCATCCCAGCACCGTGCAGCTACTCCAGACTCGGGACCGGCCACACTGGTGTGTAGGGATGCCGGGGGCACAGCAATGGCACACATCATTCCTCGTGGCTAGCACTGCCTGGTGGCCTCCAGCCGGAAATCCGGATGGGGAAGTCGAAACATCAGGCTCTATGTTTGGCAACTGCCTCCCAAATCACGGCTTGCAAAGTGCTGAGCCAGGCAGCAGGCAGGGAAAACCAGCTGGGGACCAGCCGGGTGGAGGCAGCTGTCAGTGCCGGGCACGGGGATGACGGGATGAAGCCTTGGGCATCCCGGCCTGGCCATGGCCCCGTGGGTGGCCGGGGACCCCGGGTGGCCCCGGGAGCTGGGGAGGAGCCGGCGGCTGTTTTTCCTGCCGCGTGTTTTGTGGCGCTCCATTGTTTGGCTGCGCAAGTGGCGGGAGCCTCGGCGCTCCCGCCGCCGCCTTTCGGGTTATTTTTTTCCTTTTTCTTCTCTCTTTTTTTTTTTCATCGTGGGGATCTGCTTATAGAAATCGGCTTCCAGTAATTCTTCTATAAGTGGAGCCGCGTCCCTGCCCGGCTACCCCCGCCCGCAGCAGGGCTTGGTGCCTCAGCCGTGACATCAGTGTGTGTCCCCTGCCGCCGCTGGTGACAACCCCGGGGCAGCCCCGGCCCTGGCACCTATCCAGGCTGCCATGGCCAGGTCACACCGGGCTGGGGCAGAGGGGCCCTTGCAAAACCCACCCTCCCCAGCGCCTCCTGGCCTGGCTCCTACCCCCACCCTGAAAAGCAGAACTGGGAGAACTGGGAGGTGGCGAGGGCGGGGGGAGTGTGGCGCCGGGCAGCCCAGGGCTGGGCCAAAATCGGGTGCTGGGTTTGTGGGGCCCCAGCCAGCGTGAGGGGAGCTGGGCTGTGCTGCAGAGCCTCTGTGCAAACCCGTGTGCTGGTGCAAACCCACCCAACAGTGCCATCAGTACCGGTGCCAGCCCTGCCACTGCTCTGCACCCACCCTTGCCAGAAGGCACCCACAAAGGGGTTATTGCCAACACTGGCAGACAGGTTTCCACTCGCTTGGGGGCCTTAAGGCGATGTGCCTCCCTCATCCCTCCTTCCCCCCATCCCTTTATCCCTCCCAGCATCCCTTCTTCCATTCCTCCCTCCAACCCTTCTTCCATCTCTTTCTCTATCCCTCCCTTTTCCACCTTCCATCCCTCCCTCCCCAGTGTGGTCACCATTGGGTACCCACGGCTCTGCCAAGCTCCTGATCCAAAACCAGGCCACCTCCCCAGGGAAACAGGGTATCCTGGGACGTCCAGCACAGGGACATCTGCTCCAGCAGCATGGGCTGTTAGAGAACTTGTCGCTAAAGTCTTTAAACTCCCACGGGGGGAAGAGATGCCCATGGCTGTGCTGGGAGGGGAAGCTTGGCGGATGCACCATGGAAGAGGTTAATCCAGGTCCTCTCACTGCTCCTTACTTAGGGGAAAGTTTTGACAGCTGGGACACCCTGCCTGTGAGGACAGTGACAGGGTGACAATGCTGTGGTGACAGTGTGAAGTGACAGTGAGAGGTGATGGTGCCGGGGTGACGCACTGGGACCCCTCTCGCTCACCTTGGACCACTTGATGCTGAGGACATGGACTTCGTGGTCAGTGCCCAGGGAGCCGCTGCTGACACAGCCCCGCGGCACCGTGCTGGTGGTGTAGGAGAGGGCGATGGGCGACTCCCCCGTCACTGGCTGCAGGTCACAGCCCTCGGCTCTCCCGGGGTCTGGGCGGAAAACAAGAGACTGTCAGTCCCCGCCGCACGGATGTGGGGTGACAGCACATGGGGGGACGTGATGCGGGAGGGGGCTGAGCGGCCGCGCCAGCCCCGGCGCTGCCCCCGCGCCCCTGACCCCCCGCCCGGCGTCACCACGGCCCCACGGCCAGCACAGCACCCCCGGGACCATCTGCTACGTGTCTGCTCGGGGCCCGTCCGCCACCGCCAGCCCCCTCCGCAATCACGTTAATGACTCTTGGATCCGGGCTGGAAAAATCTGCTGTCCCTGCTCGGCACTGCCGTGTGCCAAAACTCGCACCCGGCCGCCCCGAGCGCTGGGGCGGTGGCGGAAGCCCCCCCGCATTCACCCCCTGCTGCAGGAAAGTGGGAAGCGCAGGTATGGAAATGGCTGTGAAGCTCATCCTCCGCGGGCGCCGAGGCGTGAGCTTTGCCCCATCCCGAAGCTCCCGGCGGTGCGCGAGCGAGCGGGGCCGGGCCGGCGGCTGCCAAGGGAAATCCTGAGTGCAAACAGCCATTTGAAGGCCTGATCCTGTAAATCCCCACGTGCCTCGGCTGTTTCCTCTGCCCCAGGCAGCCCTGCTGCGACCAGGCTGTTCTCGAGCCGGCCCCTGAGGACCTGCCTGCACCCACAGGGGCTCAAAGGGGGCTGGGCAGGATGGAGCCCCATGGCCACAGCTGGGGGCTTCCCTTGGGATAACAGTGCCTGAGGCGCCGTGTTTCCTTTGGAAGAGGCCACTGAGCAACATCCCTTCTTGCCCCATCCTTTCCCATCCCTGGTGGCTCCAGCCACCGTACTGGGACATCACTGGACCCCACTCCAAGGCCGCCCAGCCACCCCCACAGGGAGCGGGGCTGAAGGGTGTGATGTTCCAGGTCGTTGAGGTTTTGGGATGCGGCACCCGGCAAAGGACCCCTCGTACCATGTCATGCCCGTCACGGTGTCCCTGGCCCGCGTCTCGCCACCGGCGTGGCCCGACCGTGGTGGCAGGGTCACAGCACAGACCCCTCCGGTGACGCTGCCATGGGCCCACTCATTGTCCGGTGCTTCCTCTCCCCAGCGTGGCGGCCGCGCGGCCGGCAGCATCGGGAGGAAGATAAACAGCCGCTTATCTGGGCGCCACAGGCTGTGTCCCTCTTCCCTTCCACTCCTGCCCTGACGGCACTGGGCATGGCTGCGCGGCCCCGGCACCGCTGGGCAGGGGACGGGGCAGCTCATCACACCTCCCGCAGCATCCTGCCAGAAGGTCAGGAGGGGCCAGGGGCCACGGCTGGGCTCACCCCTGGCACGGGGCAGGGATGGCAGTGGAGGGGGATGCGGGGCAGTGGTGCCAGTCGGGCACTGTCTGTCCCTGGGGAAGGCAGCGGGCTCCAGCATTATGTCAGGATCAGATAAGGGGGCTCAGCTGGGCCGCCGGGGCGATCAGATAAGGGCACTGTTATTTTTGTACTCCAGGAAAGGGAAAAAAAAAATTATAAGAAAGAAAGAAAGAAAATCCACTTTATGTTTTTCCAGTCGCCTGCCCTCTCCCTTGCTTCGGCGTAGCTGAGACCAGGGAGCAGGAATGGTCCCACTGTGGCTCCCCTGTGGCTGGGGGCACAGTTCCTGGGTTTTTGGGAGATGAAAGGCTCTGGGCAGAGAGCAACGCTGGGGTGTGGGGTGCAGGGCAGGGGTGGACCTGGCGGCGCAGGATGCCCATGGGACGGGCAGCGCCACTTTGGCATCCCTGCATCCGGCCATGTCGCCTCGGCACTTGTGTAACGAGCTGACCCAGGTGACCCCATCAGGAATGGGGATGGACCCTGCGCTGCAAACTTGAGAGGGAGTTGTCATCCTCCGAGCCACTGCTGGTTGTTGGACCATGCAGAGGTGGCACTGGGGCTCAGATGACGGGGTGGATGGGACCAGGCTTCGGGCCTGACGCAAGCCAAATCACTCCTGCCAGTCTAAGTCAGCTGGGTGCCGAGAAGCCTCTCCCCAGGAGTGGGAAGGGATGACTCAGCACCGTGCTCGCTCTGTGGGGAGCAGTGCTGGTCCCTGCTGAAGGGCACAAAATCCCCCACCTCTGGAAGCCTGCTGTGTCTGTGCCCACAGCACTGTACCCACGGTGGGCACCCCAGTCCCATGGCACAGGTCCTCTGTGGGCACCCCCAGCCCCAGGGGTCCCCGTGAGCGAGAGGCAGCAACCAGACAGGATGTGGTGAGTGGCACAGGTAGGCAGGACAGGGACAACATGTCACAGATACGCAGGACACGGACCATATGGCACAGCTACTCAGGATGGGGACCATACAGCACAGCTACATAGGACAGAGACAATATGGCACAGCCACATAGAACAGGGTCCATATGGCACAGCTGCATAGGTTAGGGGTGGTATGGCCAGAGGAGGTGGTCTGTATGGCAGAGTGACACAGGACAGGACCATACAGGCACAGACACATATGACAGGGACTGCATAGCTCCATTACATAGGACAGAGACTGTATGGCACAGCTACGTCAGCTAGGGACCATATAGCACAGTCAGGACAAGGACTGCACCACTCAGCTACGTGGGACAGGGACAGTGTGCAATAGCTGTGTAGGATAGGGACTGTACAGCACAGCTACGTAGGGTGGGGATCATACAGCACAGCTAAATAGGACAGGGACCATAGGGACAGACACTCAGGATGGGGACCATATGGGGACCTCAACCCACATAGGACAGCCGTGCTAGGGCATGTATGGCACAGCCATATAGGATGGAGACTGCGGGAGACAAATACAAAGGACATGGACTGTATGGCACAGCTCTGTAGGACAGGGATGACATTGCACAGCTGTGTAGGACAGGGATGACATTGCACAGCTGTGTAGGATGGGGACCAGACAGCACAGGTACGTGGTATAGGGACTACACATCATAGACAGTGAGGACAAGGCCTCTGTGGCACAATGACACAGGATGCAGAGCACATGGCACAGATATAGGATGAGGACTGGACCCCATAGCTACAGAGGACAGGGACCTTATTGCACATCTGTGTAGCATAGGGAGCCACATGGCACAGATACAGGGAGCACAGACCTTATCACACGTATAAACAGGACAGGGACTGTATGGCACAGCTAATGGGGTGGGGACTGAGCCTCACAGCCACACAGGACATGGGACTTACTGTACATCTACGAGGATGGGGACCATATGGCACAGCTGTGGGGGACACAGCCCACATGGCACAGCCTCACTGGACAGGGACTGTCTGGCGCTACTTATAATTCAAGGTTGTGATATAGGAGTGGGCATCGAGCCTGGCAGTGGGGCCATCCACAAGCGTTGGCCCCCGAGGTGACCAGGAGGGACTGACCCAGCCAGGACATGCAGTGCCGCTGGCCCCGGCCCCTCGGGCAGCCGCTGCCTTCCCAGCTCCCTTCCCCTCTGCCAGCAGGCCGTGTCCCCAGGAACCCAGCTCCCTGCCCTCCATCAGCTCCAATGTCCCTGGGCACGACCCCCTTGAAATTCCCCTTGTAGCTTTGAAGGGACCCCGGCGTGGCCCAACAGCTCTGGAGGCACCCAAGCCTCCATCTCCTTTTCCACATCCCATGTGCGCTTTTTTCCCATTCCTCCCCTCCAGCTCTGTCCCCATATCCCACACAAGGCTTTACGGGGTTTTTTCCGTTTTTTGTCCCCGGGTCTTGGTCAACCCCTCCACACCCCACGGTGCTGGGAGGCCACCAAAGCCACTCCAGACCCCCCGGGTGTCATTGCCTTGGCCGGGGCTCGGCAACAGCGTCTTCAACACCTCCCGCGCCCTGGTGACGCAGCCGGGATTTCGGGGGTCCCAGGGAGTGGCCGGGCTCATTTGTGTGTGTTCCCGGAGCTCGGGGTGGGTTTGTCCCTCACCACCCTCTGGGCCGCCCCCCAAAACCTCCTCTCCCGGCGGTTCTTGGGGGTGACACTGCGCGGGCACGGACGGGACCCCTTTGGCCACCGACCCGGAGCCGTCGCTGTCCCGTCCCGCGGGTCCCGTCCCGCGGTCCCACCGCGGCGGTCCCATCCCGGGGGTCCCGTCCCGCGGTGCGCCCCATCCCCACTCACCCGGGCGGCCGAGCAGCGCCAGGAGCAGCGGCAGGAGCGGGGCGGCGCGGGGGCCCATGTCCGCCTGCGGCCGCTCCCCGGGAGCCAGCGCGGAGTGCGGGCGGCGGCAGCGGCAGGAAACCGACTCCCTTCGGAGGAGGGTCCGCGGCGGAGGAAATGCCGCTGGCGGCGCTGGGGCCGGGCCGGCGGCGGGGCGGGGGGGCGGAGAGGACGGACCCCCCTCCCCCGGAGGTGCCGTGCCTCAGTTTCCCCCCTGCGCCCTGCGAGGCTGCGGAACGCCCTGAGCAGGCGGAGGGCGCTGGTACCCGGGGTGGGTGTCCCCTGGGACCCCCAGGGCTGGCACTGGTGGGTGGTGGGGTGGGACACAGGGGTTCTGGTGACGTCCAAGCCTCCCAAATTACATCCAGAGATGGGGGGCTGCCCCAGGCAAAGGGGACAGGGGCTGTCCCAAGCGATGGGGATGGGAGCTGCCTCCCGACATTCGGCTCCCACTGCTCTCAGCCAGCATCCCTGGGTCACTGTGACCCACTCTGGGGTCATGGGGCAGGTGGAGGCCCTCAAGCGCTGCCGCCTGCCTTGCCTGAAACCTTGACCAGGCCACAGCCGGGGCTGCCCAAACACCACTGCCTGGCAGGTGGGTTTGAGGTCGGGACGTCTTTGGGACAGGGGTGTCTGGGCAAGGGGGTCACAGCCAAGCACAGCCAAGGTGGGAGTCATGGGGTGTTTGGGGGCTCCCTGGGACTCCCTTCTGCACCCCAGCCCCATTCCTTCCACACGTGCCAGCGGCTGCTGGCTGAGGAGAAAGCCCTCACACGGCTATCGGTGTGGGCACAGGTCCCAGGGGGTGCTTTCCATCCCGATCCACGGTTTATGGGCATGGGGACAGAATGGGAACCTGCCAGGGAAGCCAGCGACGCCTGTCCCCACAGCCAGGATGTCCCCGGAGATGTCGGTGACCCGGGGTGAGCAGAGCCATCTCCCATGACAGAGCACTGCCATCTCCTGGGGACCGCGGGGACGGGTGCTCACCCGGGGATGGGGACAGCGATGGGTGCCCTGGCCCTCCTGCACCCCTCTCCCCGCGGTGACACCGCAGAGTAACGAGCAAGAGACCCTCGGGTGATGGACATGGGGATGGTGGCAGCTGCAGGGTGACAGAGGGGGGTGGCTGTGACTGTGTGGTGGCTGCATGTGCAGCCCCCTGTACCCCATTCAATCCAACACCTTCTGCCCTCACAGCTTATGGGGTGGCCCCGGCCTTTCCAGACAAAAGGAAAGCATCTAACCCCCAACCCCAAACACCCAGAGGCTGTGCTGGGGAGAAAGTCAGGGCCTCCATCCAGCCCCACTGCCCTGCTCACCACCTGGGGAAACTGAGGCACGCTCACAGTACACCCAAAGGTGGATGGGGGAGGCACACGAGAGATGGCCACCCCACTCCCCGGCTTCAGGCCACGGTGTCCCAAACCACCCGACCCCCCTGATCCCTTGTCCCCACCGGCACGAGGCAAACACTCGCCGGCCCTGGCCCCGGATCGCTGTCCTGGCAGCGTCCCAGCCGTGGCCGGATGGCTGCATCCTTCCTGCCCGCCTGCCTCCCCGCAGTGCCCCGCGCTCTGCCGGTGGCTCGTCGCCCCCCGGGCACAGGGCTGACGTCGGAGCCTGGCGGGTTTGGGTTTTTCGTCTTGGGGAGTTTTGTTTTTTCCCCCGCTCGCTTCCTTTCTCCACTCTGGCTCCGTGGCCTCGTGGCCTTGGCTGACCCCGGCGCTGCCGCCCCTCCCAACCCCCAGCCCCCTGGCTCTGTGCCCAGCTCCCAGCAGCCCAGAAGTAAGTGGTGGGGGGCCCTGTTGGGGTTGTGGCTCTGCTGCCTCCTGCCCTCGCCGTGGCTGGGTAAACCCTGGCCCCAAGTCCCACCGCAGCCCCTGTGCTGTGGCATCGTGCCCGGGCAGCTCTGTGGGTGCTGGGGACCTCCCAGACCCCCTGTCCTCCACACCAGCACCCCCAACTGGGTCCTGCTGGGGTCCTGTGACTCACTCTCATGAGGACCCCTACCCTGTCCCCCACCCACCAGGACGTGCAGCCTGGTGGCCAGGCTCACCTAAGTGTCCCCATCACATCCCTCAGCCCCTGGGGACAGGATTGAGAGGTGGCACTGCTGGCAGCGAGTGCCCAAGCAGGGAGCGCCCTAGTCTAGGTCACTGTGCCACCCTGAACCATCACAGTGCAGCCACCACCTACCCCAAAAAACCCTGACAGCCAACAAGAAGCAAGGAAATGCCAGGGCATGAAAGTGGTGGAAATCCCCCTCCCGAATCCGGCCGCCTCCAGCCTCTGGCAGCCAGCAGGAGAGCGGAGGGAGGGGAAGGGACGCATGTGCAGGACACGGCTCAGATGCTGCCGTGTCTCCAGACACACCCCTGGAGCACGAGGGGGTTCAGCAAGTGGGACGGGATGGGGCAAGCGGGATTGGCTGCAGGATGCAGCCACAGGCTCCCCGCAGGCTACGGATTGGGAAGCCGGGGCGAGCGGTCGGGATGCTCCCTCCCTTCCTCCGAGCACAGCATCCCACTGCCCCGGTGGGATAAACACCCGCTTCCTGCCCTTAATCAGCTCCAGAGGGGCAGGGGGGAGTCAGAGGGGGAGAAAAAAAAAAAAAAAAAAAAAAAAAAAATCTATGGAAAAAAAAAATANGGGGGGAGTCAGAGGGGGAAAAAAAAAAAAAAAAAAAGAAAAAAATCTCTGGAAAGAAAAACTCATTTCCTGCGACAGAAGAAAAAGATAAAGTCTGGGTTCATTAAAGTGAACTTTACTGGGGAGAGACGGGAAAGAGCCAAACACAATGTCCTTGAAATTTCCTCCGCATGGCTCCGTCCACGAAAACAGGATAAAGCCGCTTCCGCTGTCTCTGCTGGAGTGCACTGGGGGGAGTGGGGCCGGGGGGTCGGTTACAGGCAGTCGAGGTGGGTGCAGACCTGCTGGAAAACCTCCTCCACGGAGCCCTCGGCGTTGAGCTGGGTACGGAGGGAATAGCTGGGGGGCTCACCCAGGGGTTCTCCCCTGGGAGCAGCTGGAGCTCTTCCAAGGATGGATTTTGGCCACGGGTGGAGAGACCGGGGCTCATTTAGGGCAGAAGGGTTCAGGCCATCCTTGGAGGGGGTCTCCGTGTTGGGAGTGAGAGGGGTCAAGCCCACCTCAAACTAGCCAGAACTGAGTTTTCCTCTTTTCCTCCTCATCATCCCCATCCATCACTTCCCTTCCCCTGGGACCACACGAGCATGTCCCCGCTCACCTGGCGGACGATGCCTCTGCTCTTGTAGAAGGCAATGACGGGCTCTGTGGCCTTGTAGTAGGTCTCCAAACGCTTCTTGATGGTCTCCTCATTGTCGTCCACCCTCCCGCTGGTCTCGCCTCGCTTCAGCAGCCGTTTCACCATCGTGTCCTTCCCCGCGTCCACGTAGAGCAGCAGCGTGGGGGGGGCAATCTGTGGGCAGAGGGGACACAGTTGTCACCCAGCCAACTTGTCTCTTCTGGTTGTCACCCAGCCACCCGTGTGGTCTGGTTTGGTTTGGGGAGATGGTGGTGGTCAGCATGAGGGTCACAGATGTCCCCATGCCCTCCTCTGCCTCCCTCCACTGTTTCAGTGCCCTCTAGAGCTGTGGAGATGGAAGAAAAGGGACACCGTGGCCAAGCCCTGGCTCTCTGCCATCACCATCATGTCAGCACTGTTGTCACCCTCTGCCAGGCTGTGGACACCCTGGTCCCTCCCACTGCACCGTGGGCACAGGCTGTTCCCAGGGCAGGGAGCCCTGCTGGTTGGGATGGTGCCCAGTTTAGACCCGGCTGGGATGTGATCTTCACTGGAATGGAGAGGCCAGGCTGCTGCTGGATGGAGTCCCTCTGCCAGGACGGGGTGTGGCATAGCACAGCATGGCATGGCATAGCACAGCATGGCACAGCACCAGCCCTCACCTTCTTCTCAAACTCCTCTCCCTGCTTCACCTCGCGGGGGTATCCATCGATAAGGAAGCCCTTGGACACGTCCGCTTTGGCCACCATGGCATCCCTCAGCATGTCCAGCACCGTGTCCTGGGGAGGGGAGGACAGAGCTGCTGTGGCTGATAAAGGACAACGTGCCCCCCGGCCAGCACCCCTGACCTCTGCTGTAAACCACACCCTGGGGTGGCACGGCCAGAGGTGCCCGAGCCATGTGCATGTGACACCCCTGCAGGCCCGCCAGGCCCACGGGGACTCACCAGGGGCACCAGCTCTCCCTTCTCCATGATGGCCTGCAGCTTCTTGCCCCGCTCCGAGCCCGAGCTGACCTCGGCCCGCAGCAGGTCCCCCGTGGAGAGGTGGGTGTAGCCATACTTCTGCACAATCTTCTCACACTGCGTCCCCTTCCCCGAGCCGGGGCCACCTGCAAGGCACACACGTCCCCCAAGCCATGGGCGAGGAGAGGGAGGGGTATGTGGGAGCAGCAGCACGGACCCGCAGGAGTCCTCAGAGCTTGGTGACATGGGGATCAGTGTCCCCAGTCCCAGCACCAGATGGATGGAAAAAGCTGCTCCTGGGGCAGGCTGGGGGTTGCAAATTGCTTGGGGGTCACATGGGCTGCTGGCAATTGGCATGTGGGCACCACACCCCGATGGCACCCAGGGCATCACCACCCCCCCATCAGCACTTGGGTTATCATGAAGTGATATCATGACCCCGTCAGCACCCAGGACATCACTGCCTGATGGCACCCAGGGTATCACCGACCCATCCAGGACGTGGAACACCATTCTCCCAGCAGCCTCTGGCCATCGCCACCCCAGTGGCCCTCAGGACATCACCACTGCCTGCTGGCACCCAGGACATCAACCCCCAGGGGTTTGTTATCACATCACCACCCAGGTGTTCACTGTTACAGATGCTGCCAACCCACATGTGGACAGAGGTGCCCTCCTGGTCCCAACACACCCCACAGTGGCCTCAAGGAGCCAAGATGGAGCCATGGCCACCCCAGAGTGCCTGGGAACAGCCCCAGTCCCAGTCTCCAGCCCCAGGTTCCCACCCTGGGGGTGTAGGGAAAAGGTCTGGGCTGACCCCACCAGTGACAAGACCTGGACACAGACTTACCCACCACAAAGATGATTTTGTGCTGCTTGAGCTTTTCTGGAGGAAAGAAGGTAAAAAAATAATTAACAAAAGCCAGAAAGTCCATCGGTGAGCAAAGTGTCGCCAGGGGGTGCCACATCCAGAGCAGGCATCCCTGGGGATGGAGGGGACTGATCCCAGGGCCCTGGGGGAGAGGTGGACAGGGAAGCAGCCGCGTGTCCTCGTCACCTGGGCAGGTTGGGATGTCTGGACACGTCTGAGCACAAAGACCCCACGACACCTCGGCCACGGGGCTGGAATCCCACTGCCATGAGGTGTCCCAGAGGTATCACTGTCCACGGCTCCATCCCTGCAGGTGGCTTCTCACCCAGGCGGGCCAAGAGGGGCTGTGGCAGGCTCAGGCGGGCTTGGTGACCTCGAGCACGTGGCATGATCCAGGTAGTCCCTGGACCCCAGCACCGGTCCCTGGACCTGGTGGCCGACGTGCAGGTGGCACTCACTGCCCTGTCCCCTGCCCAGTGCCCCGGCACAGGGATCCTCCCACCTGTGGGATCTGTCCCAGCTGTGGTGTGGGGCGGTGCCGGGGTGTGACACCACGGTGGGGGGAGGCAGAGCTAAAAATAAAGTCGAGCCGCTCTGGGGCTGCTTTCCCATCTCCCGATTACAGCTGGATGAAATTTCAACTCCTTTGGCACCCGGCGTTCCCCAGGGTTGGGGACGGAGCCAAGTGGCTGGCGGGGACCAATGGGATGAGGGGCACGTGGAGGGGCTGGAGGGACCTGGGGGATGGACAGAAGGGAGGGAGGCAAGGACACAGGGCAGGGAGGGAGGAGATGGATGCAAAGGGGACCAGGGGCTGCACGTAAGGGGGGCGGATGCACGGGGCACAGTGGGGATGAGGCACAGGGAAAGGGGAATGCAGAGAGGATGGATGCAGAGGGCACCAAGGGGATGGATGCAGGGGGAATGGATGCAGGCGGGACCAAGGGAATGGACACAAGGGACACAGGGGAATGCCGAGGGGACGGATGAAGGGGGCATTGAGGGGATAGGTACAGGAGATACCGAGGGGATGGATGCAGGGGGGAATGGATGCAAGGGATACTGAGGAGATGGATGCAGGGGATAATGAGATGATGGATGCAGGGGATAATGAGATGATGGATGCAGGGGATATTGAGGGGATGGATGCAGGGGATATTGAGGGGATGGATGCAGGGGATATTGAGGGGATGGATGCAAGGGATAATGAGAAGATGGATGCCGGGGGGGTGGATGCAGGAGCAACTGAGAGGATGGGTTCACTGGGGGTGAATGCAGGGGGGATGGATGCAGAGGAATGGATCACTCACCTGTCGACATTCTGCCGTGGTCCAGGCACAGGAGCACTTAAGGCTGCAAAGGAAGAGCAGGATAAACAACTCAGCACATCAGGGACACACAGGTCACCAAATGTTTGCGGAGAAAAAGGGTCTCCCTTTTTGGCCATGGTGGTGCCCAGCTCCACGGCCCAGCCGGGCGGGGTGGGACGGAAGACACAACCCCCGACTTGCCCCTGAAATAGGGAGCTCAGGATTTCTGCTTCCATAGCCATCACTTACCTGGCTCCCAGCAGTCACCCTCCGCATCCGGCTGCGGCGAGGGCTTCCCCATATGCCGGGTGACGCGCCGTGACGTGTCCGGCTTCCTCCCCTGCCCTGCCCACATCCCTGTGCCCGGGGTGCTGCCCGACAGCTGGAAACCCCTTTGGGATGCCCGGTGCCACCAGTACACAGAGTGATGGAGGCAGCACCTCCAGCTCCCCAGGAGATGGTTTTAGGGGGATGCCCTGTGCCCTAAGGAGGGGTTGCAGCACCCCATTGCACCCCCAGGACCTGGGGGGGGGGGCTTGGCCACCCCGCCTGCCCACGCCCAGCCCCGCGGCACCCGACGTGCTTGGCCACGGTGCGTCACCCCAAACCGGCTGGACGGGGTGCAGGGATGGGGCATCCTGTGGCCAGAGGGGCCCGCGGCCGGTGACAGGTCGTGTTACAGCCTCGAAAGGGCAGAGGCTAAGAATGGCCGGGCTGAAACCGGCACCGGGTCACGTCCCCCCTGCGCTGCGGGGACGAAGCCCTGGGGTGGCTCCCGCGGAGTTTGGGGGGCGCAGGACCCCTGGGTCCCTAATTGCGGGGGGCGCTGAGCCCCGGGACCGCTGGCACCAGCTTCGGCGGGGCGATGGGGGGCTGTGGTGATCGTGATGGGGGTCTGCGGGCAGCACCGACCCTTGGTGCGATCTCAGGGCCTGATCCGGCGCGGTGCTGGTCCCACGGGCGTAGGGTGAAGGTGACATGGAGGTGACCCCTCCGGAGGAGATCGGGGGGTGCTGACCCCCTCGGCTCGGGGCTGGGGAGGGGGCTG
>VXAY01001542.1:863620-888018 GCA_013399855.1 Oxyruncus cristatus | reverse complement strand
CCCCGCGGCCCGGCTGAGCGGCGGACGCGCCCTCCGGGGTACCCCGGTACCGACCCCCGCCTTTCCTTATCGCCTGCCCCCGGACCGACCCCCCCGTGTCTCTCCCCCGCTCCTGCTCTGCCCTCTCAGGCTCCACTCCCGCCGGGGGGGTCCATGCAGCCCCCTGTCCCCCGCTCCTCTCTCAGCTCCGAGCACCACCAGCTCCCAACCGCGCCGGACCCTGGGCAGCCCAGGGAGCACAAGGATCCGGAATGGCTCAGGAGCGGGGCCGAGGCAGGTGACCCCTCGGTGTCCCGGGCCCCATCTGAGGGCCCTGGGGGCCACCCATCATGTCCAGCCCCTCTTGCCACGGTCAAACCACACAGTACCCGAGAGATGTGTCCCCAGAGCGAGCCCCAGCCAGCCAGGATGGGACACTGGGCTGTAATTTCTCCCACTGCTGATAAAGAAACATGAGATGTAACCTTGAAACCGCTCCTGACCCTGTCCTGCACAGGCCTGGATCGGGAGGAAGAAGGGACACTGAAAGGGACATCACAGGGCTTCTGACCAGGAAGCAGTGCCAGGGGGAGGGGACACGTGGAGCTCTTCAGCCACTGAATTCTTCCTCCTTTTGCCTCTCCCTGCCCCACCCCTTGTGGGGTGGGCTAAGCCCTGGCCACTGGGTGAGGGGCTGGGAAAGGTAATGAGGGGTTCCTCACCAGGAGGAGCAGCAACGGAGAATGGGGGGATGAGGACTCGGCCTAAGGGAGGCAAGAGCAACAGCCTGGCACAGCCAGGCAGCCTCTGCAAGACCTGGGAACAAACCTCCTGCCTGAGTCTCACCTGTGAACCACCCAGTGATTCCTGCAGCCAGGTTCAGCCCAAGACCTGTGGGGACCCCAGCCACCAGCATCACCCCCTGGCAGGATGGGAGACAGGATACACTGCTCTCCAGAAATTCCTAGTACATGCAAGAAGGGTCAGAGCACCCCAAATCTGCTCCCAGCACAAGGCTGAGTACACCTGGCCTGGCCTGGGCCAGCTTCTCTCTAGTGTTTCCCTGCCTGACCCCACCAGCAGGACCTCACCAGCAGGGCATTGCCAGGGCCACGCAGTTGAACCCATCCTGTGGCATCCCTTGGCACGGGCAGAGGACAGGGATTGAGACCTTGCAGACCTTTATTGAGGGTGATCCTGCTCGCTGTGGTCCAGGGGAGCTGCCAGGTGAGGAAACCCCACAGGGGAAGGACAGTGCCACCACGCCTGCCTGCTCACCCCCATCCCCACATGGAGCCTTGTCCAGGGCAGTAACCCAGCCAGCACTGACAGCTGTGATGGGAACTGCACCCAAACAATTCCCTGCGATCCAGGATGTCTCCTTGCCACCCTCTCAGCTGGGTGACTGCAGGAGGGGATGCAGAGGGCAGCACTGTCCCTGCATCCTCTGCACACCCAGCCTCACAGGGGGGGTCCCTCTTCTGAAAGGCAAGAGCCCCCAGCACCATGATTAGCACTGCCAGCAGCAAATGGAGAACGCAAACCTGCCCTTCCCAAGCCCAAAGTCTCATTTCTTTCCTCTCAAATTGGAATCCAAAACCCCCCACAAACCGTATGTAAACACTTAAAAAAATCCCAGAAGGAACAAACTAGTGGGCAGGGCCGGAGCAGAGGGAAAGGAGTGCCCAGGGGCCGGGCAGGGCAGCCCCAGATGGGGAGAAGGTCCCTCCGTGGGGCTCTGGTCCCTCTCTTGATGAGCTTTGGATGAGTCCTGCTTCCCTTTGGTCAGTAAGTGGTAAACTACAGGTGGTTTAGTCTCTAGTGGAAGGAACATGGGAGCAGCTTGGGCAACTGGAGGAGGCATCTGCCCAGAGCTGCAGGAAAAGTCGTTTCCTGGCTACGATGACACAGGGTGAGCACCTTCTCCTCATCTCAGCCGGGCCTTCAGTCTGATTTCTTGGCAGGTTTCCTGCTCTTCCACATCACAATCATTATAAAAACACCTGCCACGAGAGAGAGAGAACAGATTCAGCCAGAAAACTTGTAATTCCAGGCACTTCTGGTAGTAAGAAACAGAGCCTCAGCTGAGAGAGCAAGAAAATTCCACTGCCCAGAGGTTCAAACAGCCAAAGTCACAAACACACCCCTGAGTCCCCGTGCCAGGCTAAGCCATGGCAGCAGCCACACAGAGTGTCATGAGTGTCACACATTACCTAAGCCCCAAGCAACCCTCTTCTCTCTTCCTAATTTAGAAGTTTCTAATTAGAACAGAAATAACTCTCACCTATAAATAGCAGCAGCAGCAGCCCAGCCACCACGGGGATGATAACTGCGTATTCCCGGGGCAGGAAGTACTGGTGGATCCCATGGTCGCTGTCGATGAAGGGCTGCAGGGACAGAGAGGGGGGTCAGCAGGTGGGCACAACACCAGGGCACGTCCCCGGCAGCTGCAGCCTCGAGATTTTGGGAGCAGGATGGAAATATTGGTGAGGTGGCTAAAAAGAGGGTGCCCCGACCCACTCGTGGCTCTGCCAGCGCTGTAGGGGCTGCAGTGGGTGGGCAGCAAAGGCTCTGGCGTTCAGAGGACAATGAGGGAGCTATCAGGGCTGGCTCAGCAGGTCCCACAGCCCTGGGGGTTCGAGGTGGGCACAGCTGCTGGCACAGAGCACAGCAAATCCCCCGGCTCTCTGCCCGGCAGAAGGGAGCAGCTGACAATGGCTCTGCTCTGTGGTGATCCCGCCAGGATCCATCAGTGGAAGGCTCTGGACGCTAGAGAGCAGTGTGAGGATTGCCACATAGCAGTGAGTGCATTAACAGCTCCAGGACTGCCGGGAACAGACACAGCTCCAGGACTGCTGGGAACACCAGCACAGCTCTGGGACCACTGGCAGCACTGACACAGATCAGGCAGCAGACGCAAGAGGGGAATTCAAAACCCTCAGAGTTGGAGGGGAAGCTGCCAGGAGTTCAGACATCAGCCCAGGGCTCTTGCACCTGGAAAGATCATGAGAAGTTCTTTCCAGGGAGAAAACCACTAATGACCCCAGCTGATGTATCTCCCAGAAGTGGGCAGCCTCATCATCACTTTTCCAGAGCGCTGCATTCCCTAAGCTCTTCTCCTTCCTACCAGGCTCCAGATTTGTTAAGGTTCATCTCTTTTAAGTTTTCCTCTGTCATCTCCAACAAGAACCAGGAATCTGGGGGATGCAAATGTGGACACTGATGATCACACCTCCATCAGGGCCAGGCTTCAGCTCTCCCCAGTGACTTGAACGAGCCCCAGATTCCACCCTGGTTGGGTTGGCCTGTCTCAGAGCAGCAAGCGAGCACCACAATTGATGTTTTGTCTCGGCCAGGCAAGGCCAGGCACACCCAGAAGAGACAAGGGCTGTGCTAGCACACAGAGGAAGCTCTGCCCTGAAAATTTTTAACCCAGAAGGCAGGAGTCCTTGGGGCACACGGACACATCAGCACGTGAACAAAGGCTGGGATAACACCCGAGTGTGGAGTGACACCCGAGTGTGGAGTTATAATGGTCAGAGGAGACCCGTACCAGCACGATGATCCAGAGGGTGTAGTAAACAAACAGGACGAGGCTGAAGGTGACCAAGCCAAACCCAACCAGCTGGTCCGTCGCTGTGGCCTGCGAAGGGAGGGAGAGAGTCAGAGCGTAATCGGCTCGGCAGCGCCTGTGCAGGAGCCGCCGATGGCACCTGACCTTTGTTATGTCAAAGGGACACTCCGCGGAGGGGACAACCTGGGGATGGGACACCGCGAGGATGGGACATCCAGGGGACGGGACACCGCGGGAATGGGACACCACGGGGCCGGGGCCGCTGCGGCGGGATAACCCGGGGGCTGCAGGGACCGCTCGGCCCTTGTAATTGGGAGTCCCCCGAGCCAGCTCACACCCCGCACTTCCTTCCCGGGCCTCGGAAGGCGGTCGGGCCCGGGCTCTCCGCGGGGGTGGCAGCCATGGGGACCCCGCGCGGGCTCCCGGCCGCGAATCAGCTCAAGCCCCCGTGGTCCCGGGCCAAGCAGGGAAGGTGTGGGCGCGGGAGGAGCCCCGGGTGCGTGCGGAGGAGCCCCAGGGGGCCGGTCGCCCCTCACGCCGCCCCGGCCCTGCCCGCACTCACCATGGCGCCCCGGCCGCTCCCCGCGGGCACCGCCCCTTCCGGAGCATCCGCCAATCAGCGCGCGGTCCGACAGCCCCGCCCGCCCCGCACCCGGCGGCGACCAATCAGCGGGGATGGCTCGGGGCGCGGGACGCTGGGCGGGGCGTGTGGGAGGCCCCGCGGCCGCTTCCTTCACCCCCGAAGTCCAGGGAGTTCGGGGGTTACTCGGGTTCGGCGCCGCGCTCGGGACCTGCCCGCCCCGAGCCTGCAGGGGAGGTAACGCCGGATGAGCCGGCAGCGCTCCCGCCGTCCCTGTCCCTCCCTGCGGGACTCGGATCCCTTGCACAGCTCCGAGCTCCCGGTGCCAGGGGATGAGTCTCCTTCGTGAACAGGGTGCATCCCGAGGGACGCTGACACCCTGCGCCCCGGCCGTTCCTCCAAACAAACCCGCACGGAAAAGTGAGACCCAGCAGCCGAGGGACACAAGGCTGCCTCCCCTACCCGTAACCAGGGAAAGGGGAAGACCCTGCCTGGGACTCAAAAGGTGCAGCTGAGGGTTTGGGAAGGTGGAAAAGGCAAAGCAAAAGCCCTTTCCTGGCAGGGGCCCTGGTCCCCTCCAGCCTTGTCCCACATCAGCAGTATCTGGGCCGAGGGACTGCTCTGGCACAAGCCATGAGAACCCAGAGAACTCCACTCCGTTCGTTGGAGCCTGCGGGGCTGTGGTTCCTCCCCCCAGGCCAGCCTGGGAGCAGAGCAGGACAGGAGGATCCAAGAGAACCTGGCTGGGATATGGCATTCAGGATCAAGGAACACTTGCTGGCAACTCAGCCAGGTCACCTTTCCCTGGGATTACTGCTTCCATGGGACTGGTGCTGTGGTGCCAGCTCCCCTCTCCATCCCATCTGCAGAGAAGGGCTGGCAGGGATCTCTGCTCCCAGCCCCCAGAGCAATTCTAGAAGGCAAAGCCAAATCCTATTCCAAGCCCCAGCACACCCTTCTCAACCTCCTGCTTCCTCAGCAGACATTTAAATGCATTTAAGAACAAGAAACAGAGCAGGGAGAATCAGTGTGAAGTACCAAAAACCTTTATTTCCCCCCCCCCAACCATAACAACATTTGACATTATATTGATTTCCTCATATATTTGTTATTTCTCTACGTTAGGAACCAGATACAGAAAATACAAACACGATCTGTTGAATCAAAGACGGCACAGCATTCCGTTAGAAAAAAAGAAACAAAAAAAACTAGAGGAGCAAGATAAAAATGGTGAAAAATAGTCATTCCCTCCAGCCCAAACTTTCCAAGAATCATCATCAAAATAGAGCAGTGGAAGTAGCTTCTCTTTCTAAACGCACTTCTGCTTTAAGAAAAAAGTTAGATTCATCTTTAGATTTCAAAAGTAAAAAAAAAAAAAAAAAAAAAAAAAAAAAAAAAAAAAAAAAAAAAAAAAAAAAAAAAAAAAAAGTTAAACTATCTTTTCAAGCAATTTTGGAAGTTTGCATAGACCCATTCCCTTTCCAAAAATATCAGCCATCTCTCTTATAGAATCTGATACAAATCGAGTGCGCGCCTCAGTCGAAGGTCACCAGGCTCAATTCACTTTCAAGAAAATAAAATACCATCTCCCCCTTCTTCCCCCTCCCTCCCCCCCACAAAAATATGGGCTATGCCGTTACTCCTTGTGTTTGAGGCAGGTCACGAGGCTCAGCCGCACCCCTCGCTCGGAGCTTCACCCAAATTCCTTTTCATTTCCCAGATTTCCACGTCCCCCGCGGGGCGGGGGTGACTGCGGAGGGCAGTGGGCTCGGATGTCAAGGGGTCGCAGGGGGCTGATGGGCACAGCTCTTAGGAAGGGAGTGGGGGGCAATTCTGCACTCATCAACACCCCCCACCCCCAGCAAGGAAGTGGCTTTTCAAAGGACAAACAGCTGCGACCAGGCAGCGTTTGTAGGAACTTGTCCCTGGGGACCAGCCTTGTCCACAGGGCTCAGTCACCAGAGCAAGAACTCAGCTAGAGACCAGGTGGGGCAGCAGGGACGGGGCAGGAGGGGCAGAGGGGGGTCTGCAGCCCCCGGGTAAGGCAGCGAGAAGGGGACGGGGCCCCTCGCCAGGAGGGGGTTTATCTGAGGTGCTCTAGCGTACCTGGAGTGAGGTTTTCCCAGAGGATGCCGGCAGCGGTGCAGAGCCCAGCTGCGCTGCCACCGGTTTAAAAAGAAAACAGCAACAATGAAATAAATTAAAAAAAAAAAAGTCACCCCCCTCCTATTCAGATGAGAATGAAATACCTATTTCGTCAGGTCTCGGCCTGGTTCGGAACCCTCTAAAAACTGAAGCAAACGTTTAAAAGGGCTTTTTAACTTTCTGCAGGGGGCAAAGTGATGTGGCAATGGGGAGGGGGAGAAATCACACGCCTGCTGCCCATCGCTCCGAGGGTCAGGACAGCACGAGGCCCCCACTTAAGGTGCTGACCATACAGAAGATGATGGAGGAGCAACATCCTTCTCCCCCTTTTTCCAATCACAATTTCCAACTGAAACCCATCTCCTTCACCAAGTCACGGCTAACCCTATTCTTTTGGACATTCACTCAGTTTTATACCGGTTTTAAAAAAAAGTTAGTAAAAAGTTACACTGAATTTCCTAACGCTTTGCTATGGGCTTCCACCAGCTAAAGGTCCAGAAACTGGGAGAGCAGAGCCCACATATTTTGCCTGGCCCCCCAGACTGGAGCAGAGAGCCAGCTCTGCCCTCCAGAGCCAGCCAGGCATGAGCAGCCCTGCTCATCAGCATCAGAGACCCAGGGGATACAGAATCTTGCCAATAAGGTCCTTTTACTTGTTTAAGCCACCTCTGAATCCCCTGAGAAGGGGAACATTGTGGGGAAGAACATCCTCCCTCCCCTGAGCCCCCCTGAAATAAAATATCAATGAAACAATAATGCAGTCAAAAAAAAACCACCAGCCTGCTGGGTTTATATAAAAAAAAAAAAAAAATCCATAAACTTCACAACAACGAAAAAAAAAAAGGAGAAAAACCCAAAGGAAACTAGCCAGCGCGGTTTGGGTCTGGAAACTGATTCACTTCTTAAATGTTCAAAGTTCAACAAGGAACAGGCGGCAGTGATGCCACAAGGAAAAAAGTGCTCATGAGACACAGCTTCCCGAGGCAGCAGAGAGTGTGTGGGACCAGTGATCCCATGGCCACCACCACCATCACCTCGGATGCCCATGGGCAGCCAGGGACCACCGGGCATTGCTCATGCAGCAGGAGCTCTGCGTGGGATCTAGAAATAGGAACAGACTGCTCTTCCTCCCTCGGGGTCTGCTCTGGGTGCTCCAGCCCTGTGCCAGGCAGGATGACTATGACTGCTTTCTCATCCAGAATGAGGGGTAGGAGAGCTAAAAAGCCACATAAAGACCAGAATCTGTGGAGTCAATCATAACACGGAGACAAGGAAGAGATATCCTATGAGACACAGCCATCAAAAATGCAAGCAGTGATGTGCCAAGCCACGGGAAGAGAAGCCAAAGACGTGCCCCAGGTTGGCCACAGCGATGCGATGGAGCAGGTTATGCCTCTGCCAGCCTGGGGAGATGAGACCAGCTTTCCAAAAAGCTCAACTGCTTCTCCTCTTGCTTTGCTGGGAAGAGATACCTCCCTCTGCCTTGCTGGGGATTTCGTGACATGCCGAGCTGCCAGTGTCTCAGAGCAGCCAACTCCTGCCAGTGGAGGCCAGAAGAATGCCCTGGGATCCCAACTGCTCTGACAGTGACTGCCATTGTTTTTCATGGGAACAGAAGCAAAGCAGCTGAAGTGAGCTGGTCTTTGGCCTCTTTCCTGGCTTATGTTTGCTCTTTTCAAGTCCCGGTTGGATCTGATTTCCCTGAGGGGCTTTGCTGGCCCCTGGGGAGCAGCAGGGGCTCTGTGTTGACCCTCAGCTCTGCACAGCCATCCACAGACAGGGCAGGAACACCCATTGCTGTCTGAGCCTCCTTCTGCCCTCACCCTGACCTGAGCAGAGGGTCAGGCCAGGCCTGGCTTTCTGGCAGAGGCCCAGGGAGAGAGAAAAGCAAGCAGTTCTCTCCTTCCTGCAGACACGCAGCGCCCCAGGAACAGGGCAGGATGCTCAGCAGCCTGGTGGCAAGTGCCAAACCTACCCAGGCTGAATGAAGAAGGGATCACCACTAAAAAACACAAGCAAGTGTGAAAGAGCTTTTGTTCTAAACAGACTCAAGATTCAACACTTTTCCCCTACATTAAAGCAAACCAAGGTGTTGGCTGTACCCTCTTCTTACCCTAATCCAAATTTACTTCCCCTTGAAGGGAAAGGGTGAAAAAGATGCATATCCTATATGTGTTCTGTCCAAATACAGAAAGAAACCTCTTAACTCAAAGAGAGAAACCATCAAAACGGAGTAAGCAGCTGTACAGCTTTGCCACACTGCTGAGCACCCATGCACTCCACCATGCAGCATCCTTAACTAGAAGGGTAGGGAAAAAAAAAAAAAAAAAGATAAATCAAGGCCCTTTCATTCCTTGTTTCTTATTCTGCCAAATTCCCTTTTCCTGTAGCTCATCTGCATGCGTTCTGGCCACAGAGACCACAATTAATCCTTTTTTTTTTTTTTTCCTCCTTAAAAAAAAAAAAAAAGGCTTTAAAATAACTAAGAATTTGAAGGACAACGTGATCAGTTACAAGTCTTTCCTTGCTGAGCAGGACGAGTGTGTGTCTGTAAACGTGCACACACACACACACACGTGTGTGTGTCAGAGGGAGGGCACATCCCAGCCAAGCCCAGGAGCGTGGAATTGCTCCGAGGGCACGGCTGTCGGGTGCTACCACAGCACACTGGCAAAAGAGGAATGGGCACTACACAGAAATAGCTTATCAGCTGAGAGGCTCTGCACAGGAAGGGCTGCAAGCACAGCCTGCTGCCGGCCCACGGCGGAGGCTGCGCGGATCCTCGCCGGCAATTCGGCTGCCGGGAGGATCTCCGAGTGGGAGCTGAAAGGGAGAGACGTCTCAGCCACACACTGCAAGGAAAAGAGGCAGCTAAAGTGTTGAACAACTGCAGAAACCAAACCCAAAGAAGAGCAGTTGAAAGATCAACCAGAGAACAGTTTGAAGCCTTGTCAGAAGAGTTCACTCGCCACGGAGCAGGTAAGAACAGCTGCTGTGGCTAATGCAGCAGCAAACACCCATTCTACCCTTGAAGGCAGAGACAGTGGCTTCTCCCCAGCCCCAGAAGGAACCAGCTCAGACACAGATCTCTGCTGACAGGGCAAGAAAGGCCAACCAACACCAAATCCCTTACTGGCCCAGGCCAAAAGAGGCAATCGACGTCACCACCACAACAGAGAGACCACTGCAGTCAACTGCACCCTGCTCTGGCCCAGGGGAGGGCTGTCAGAGAACCATATTCTTTTCACAGTCCAAGAAGGGCAGTTCCCTTCCTGAGCCAAAAAAAAAACAAAAAGAGAGAGGCTTTGTATTCCAAGCTCCAACAGTACTATTTGCTGAATCAGTCCAGCAAATACAGATTATGCTCCTGGAATAATGAGTAGAAGCCTCCTCCAGGTAAAGTCTGTAACCTCTAAAGTGCTCCTGCTAATGGTAGTTGATGACCACTCCCTTCCATGCCCAGCAGTGGAAGGGCTACTGCAGTCAGTGTTGTGACGAGCACTCGCATTTAACCGTTCACCAACTCCCAGCTGGATTGCGGAATTTTTCTGAAATGCACTTTTGGGAAATATTTCCTATGAGAAGATGATGTTTGGGGATGTGGGGGTAGGAAGGTGAGGTGTACACCACAGCATACCTTGTTCAGTAAAACCACTGCCTTGGGGGGTGACGTTCCCTTGCAGAGTCAATGGAATAAAGCATCCTGCAAGTGGCCATGTCACCGTGTCCCCAACAAGCAGCTCTGGGTTTGGTTAGAAAGGTTTCCCCCTCCCCCAGTGGTCTGAAGAGTTCACAGTGGTATAACCCAATGTTTTGGGGAGACAGAAGCTGAGAAGTCCCCCGCTGCAAGTGAATGGGTGGAGTGAGGGATGCACATGAGCAACATCCTCCGGGACTAGCCCAAGGATAAGCCCCACAGACACCTTGCATCTCAGCAGGAACAGGGGGAAGGCAGGCACTGGAAGGACCAGGAAGCAGAGAAGGATAATGCCAATGCAGGGAAAGTGCATGTTCTGGAGTGGTCTTGGAGTAGTTCTGCAGTGCAAATGTATGGGGAGGGGCATGGAGAAATCCCTTCTGGAATGCTGCATGAAGAGAGGTAAAGGTTGGCATCCATGTGGCAGCGGACTGGGTAGGGGGCCTGTGTCCAGCAGCTCTACCCTGTTCTTCACATTTAGTGGGTTTCAATCACCACTGGCTCGTAAACTCCAGACGAGACCCTGGGGAGGCAGAGGGGGAGAAGAGGAGGGAGGCAGGTTATTTTCCGCAGTCACTTTGAGCGAGCGAGTTCTGATTCAGAGCTCTCCAGTCACAAACACCGTCCTCTAACCCCACACAAAACACTGCAAATCACGAGTCAGCCTGGCTGGAAGTCAGCCCTTGTAACACAGAGCAGACAGAGACGTGGCAAGCCAAGACTAGAGAGCTGGAGAGAGCTGGGTGTAACACATGAACCCTTCCAAAGGACAGAGGAAAGGGGGGAGTATCCCATCCTGCACAAAGAGCCTGCATTCCTGGCTTTGCTGTGCTCCCAATTTTGCGACCAACTCGACACATCTTTGTATTAACATTATTGCTTTTTATTTGTTCAACTCAAAAGGTGCAATAAAGGCTCAAAGGCAACTGGCCGAGGCATTGTACTAAGAGCTATTGTGGCAAGAAAAAGTTTTATTGCTTCAGGAGTCTTTCATGAGAGGACAAGCCCTCCACGATTATGGAGGAGGCAGGGAAAAGGGACAATAAGAGGCAGGGACAAGGGACAATAAGCCAGGCTGCTGCCGCCGCAGTTTTGCTGCAGGCCAGCAGGAGGCAAAGCTCCCTCCTTTAGGAGCGAGCGGGAACCAGCCTCTACCATTTTGGCCTTTCACTCTTTACTTCTGTTCCTGGGTCTAACAATTAGAATCCCATTATCCCTCTGAGCTCCTGCTGAGAACTACATTCATACTCCAGTGCAGCTGTAGCCTGCCTCCAAAGGGATCTCAGGGGCGTTAATGTGGGAATAAAGCCACCATGTAACACATGATATTTAGAAATCTCTCTGGCAGCTAAAGGTGGAAGTTTCATGGGTACAGAGAGCTCACCAATCCCCCTGGAGACCCTCTGTCTGCCAGGCTTTTGGGAAGCTTACCTGTTTCCCAGCTGAATTCCACTCAGCGTAGTTGTTCCATCTCTGCTCACAAACAACCTCAGGTTACTGTCTGCAGAGAGAAAAGCAACATAGACATTAAAATCCAGAGCTACCAACCCTGCCAGGTGCTCCCCTCCCAGACACACTGCACAGTGGTAAGCACAGAACAAATGAGTTTCTGTGGATACACGTGCACACTTTCTGGTGGTGTTCCCACAGCAATGGAGCCCCTGGGAATTCCTCTCCTTGCCCTGAAAGGGAGCCTCCGTAACATGAAGCTTTGGAAGAGTAAAGGCAGAGAAATTAATTCAGCGATACTCCTCCAGCTGCTTCTTTTAGGGCAGTTCCATTGATGCAAGTTCTCGGTCAGCTTAAGTACATCTGAACAGATGAGATGTGGGGCTTCATGCTGCTTTTGTAGGCTCACTGGAGAAGAAACTCAGCCTGTTCTGCTGGCAAGAGGCAGCTACATTCAGTCTAGTTTTAACTCATGCTGAGTGAGGTGTAAATCCCCATATGATAGGAGTGTTACCATGTGCAACGATTTAAGGTGACTAATGGTAAACTAAAGAAGCACAAAAAACAAGCTAGGCTCAAGTTTAAAACTTAACAAAAACCCTCAGATGATAAAAAAACCAAACAAATGAAAAAGATTGATTTCTATGCTAAACTGGAAAATGAAAAAAAAAAAAGGCAGTTATTTTATTAGTTTTCTCTTAACAGATGCTATGACTACAAAGGACAAAGCCCCTCCTTAAGTTCTCAGCCAGACCTGGTCACCAGAACACTATAACCCATAGTTATTCTCATCTTTCTGCAGAGATGTGCTGTTTCCCCTCCAGCTGTGCTCTCCTATTTTAATAGATACCCTTGAGCTGACCCTGGATGGAGGCCACTAGAGCAGTGCAGACAGCTGATGTAACTGATTTCCATTGCACTGAGAATCAGTATTTTTCCTCTCTCCTCCTGCATGTTTGTGCTCCTGTTCAACCCTCTGCTGTCACGTGTGGAGCAGCAGCAAGTGCTATTTGTGAATGGATGTACAGCTCTCAAAACCACATGGTTTATCTACCACAGAAACACCCAGCAAGCACTGAAAGCAAATCACTGTCAAAAGGGAAAGGGAGCCCGTGGCAGATCAGAGCTGACTGTAAACCCTGGTCAGCCTCACTAAAGGAACAGCCCAGACATCCCCTCTGAGACTCTCCCTCTCACCTTCAGTATTGCTGACATCTGTGAAGTCCTGACTCTGCATTATTTTCTCCACTATATCATCAGCATCGATCCTGGTGTCATCCACTCGGGTTGGGTGACTCTCCACTGAATCCTTTTTCCTCCTAGGGGAGAAGAAACAGGGAAAACTTCCTCAGCTTTTCAAGGCACAGATCTTCATATGCAGTCCCGCTTCTCTTGGCAAGTCTCCTCTCCTCGGCGGCTACAATCCAATGTACCGCTGCACACGAAAATCAAGGAGTGGGTTCTGTCTTTCCTTCCCAGAGAAGGGCCTTTGCTCTGCAGTTACTCACCGGGAGGGTCTGTCCAGGAGAAGGGCTGGTCTCGGGGGGCGAGGTGGTTTCTCTAGTTTGTGGTCCCGCTCTCCCTCAGGACACTCCACTGTCATGCTGAGCCCTCCGGACGCGCTGCTGCTGGTGGACGTGTTCCGGCGGTGGGTCAGGTCGGACATGCTGGAGGAGCGGGAGTGCTCCGTGCTGTAACCTGCAAACACAGGGTGATCACAGTCCACACCTTCCCCCCCATTCCTGGCAGCACAGTTAACAGGCAGGGCAGCTTCACACCAGTGTTTCTGCTCCTGCACACAGAGGTTTTAGACACAAATCTGTGAGCTCGTCTGCAGAGACTAAGCGGGAGACTGGTATTACAGAGCATGGCTGCAAATCGCTCTGAGAGGAATTCATTGCAGGAAAGAAAATGCATGTGGCCAGTGCTGGCAGAGCTGTATGGATCAATGGTTACCAGAGATCTTGGACTGCTGGCTGGCGTAGCTCGAGTTCCGTGAGTGCCCCGAGTGGAAAACCTCCTCTGGGCTGGACAGGTTCTGATCCGGTTCTTCTGGGACACCTGCCAAGGAACAACAGGACACCCTGCTTACACCATAACCAAGCCAGAACACTATGCCCTGATCAGCTGGGAGTGGAGCCTGATCTTGGGATGCCAGATCAAGGAAAGGACAGGCCTGCTGGCAGAGCCCTGCTGTCCAGGCCAGCACAGAGCTTAGAAACACCTGGGGAGTGGGGATGACAACAACGAGCTTCTCTGTCAAGTTTATCACTAACTCTAGCATCCAGCATCTGAATTTACAAACATCTCTGGGGGCTTGTAGCATCTGGAAGGACAGGTAGTATCCAAAGCCATCCTTTAGTAAAACCATCAAGACCAAGAAAGCATCAGATGGCCACTAGCAGTAAAGTGTTACAACCTCTGTTTGGGTGCTTTTATCGCTACCTTTCCCCCTCTATTACTTGTGAGAGAGCCTATACCATTTAAATCACCTCTGACTTTGATACAGAAACCTCAGTGTAATTTCTGCTCCTCTGCTATGACCCCTGCAGGAAGCTTATCCAGAAGTGCACAAATGTAACACGTTAGCCAGCTTTTTAAGAACAGCACTTGCACCCTGTGCTCAGCCACTGAGGTGATGAGACTCGAGTGCTATTTTGGTGCAGTGTGTGTGCCTGCACATTCAGAATGTGCTGGGAAGGAAAATAAAAGCAGTGTGAAAATGCACTGTCCTTGAAAACAGGCTCATACAGAGCCAAAGAACTGCATCAGCAGCTGGAACGAGGCCATTAGACCTCAAACCAACCTCTAAAACCTTCAGAGGAACTTTTCTAGAAGATAAGTCTGAGCAACACAACAGCTGAGTGGGGAACAATGGTGAGTGTCACTGAATACAGTGGAAAGCAGGGATGAGTGCAATGCATGAATTATTAAATCCCCATCAGTAACAAATTGCTTTATCTCCTCTAACAGGAACATGCACGTGGCAAAGGCTCATCCTTCCTCTCCTCAGTTACACTTAGATGGTTTCGTTTTTCCTCAATTTTTCTTAATGAGCAATGGGGTTGAGGA
The DNA here is from genome assembly GCA_013399855.1 of Oxyruncus cristatus. Classification (NCBI taxonomy): domain Eukaryota; kingdom Metazoa; phylum Chordata; class Aves; order Passeriformes; family Cotingidae; genus Oxyruncus; species Oxyruncus cristatus. The sequence continues at coordinate 873,522 of VXAY01001542.1, read as the reverse complement.
TGGGAAAACAAAAAAATTAAAGGGTTTCCGTGCTTGCAACTGCTGGGAAAAACAAAGAAGTGCCCAGACACAGCCAAACATTGCATGGCTCCAGGATGGGGGCATTCGTACCCGAGCTGAGAATGGCAGTTCTTGGCTTGGTCTGGCGCAGGGAGCCGATCGTGGAGGAACTGCTGCTGCTTGTGGTTCCCTCTCCCTTGCAGGTCAGCTGCAGGGTGGAGTCCTGTCCTGGTATGGTGATGGATTTGGCGGTGGAAGGAGGCCTGTAAACAGAAGAAAAAGCAAGTTTCTGAGGTAAATTAAGGCAAAGAGGGACCATTCAATCATTTATGCAGAACAACAGGTTCAGAGCTTGCACTATGCTCCAGAACACCAACCAGAGCTTCCCTTTCCCCCCACTGGACACGTGTCCAGTGTCCAGTTGGCTTCACAAACAGGAACCGGTTTGCTGTTGTATCACTCTCGATTCCAGCTCCCTTTCTGTTACACCTTTCTGACTCAGGGGCCAAAACGAAACCTTTTATCCCAGCAGCCCCATCCCCCTAGGAGAGCACTTTTACAACAATCAAATAACCTTTCCCTTTTTTAACTGAGGATTAAACTACCTTTCAGCAAGACTAAAGTGTTTTTCCAGCTGTCAAAATTATTTTTCTGGTTATTCTGTGTGCTCCCAACATCCCTTTGTAAATGCTGGCTGCAGGGCAGAGCTGTGACTGCCTGGAGCCCACTCCCTTCCTCCAGAAGTGTTTTTGGGTGGAAGCCATAGCATGTGCAGCGTGGCAAAGTGAATATTCCTCTTGGAGCCCTAACCTCCCTGTAGCCTGAAGTCTGAACTGGAACTAATGGATCATATTATGGTTTTGAAGTGAGGAGTGAGAAATAAAAACTTTTATTTGTCTCACTTGAAGCTCTGAAAGAGAGATGCTACGTGAGAGGACCTTTGCTGTATTTTGGGAGAGAGAATAAAGCACTGAGAATATTTTATGCGGGCAGCCAAACGGCTGTGAAGGTTCCAGGAAACCCACAGCATGCCTTCACCAGGAAAAAAAAACCCTCCCTTATCATCTTATCAGTGATTTACATGCACACAGGTGCTTTGGGGACTTTGCTTCACAGGTTTATAAGGCTTTTACAGCCTTAAGTAAGCAAAGTGTTCCTGCTCAGCCTGCTCTGCCCCCCTCGATGACCCCCAGAAGGAGAAGGTTCATCTAAGCCCTGCAGAAAATCAGTGCTTGGAAGTGATTTCCCAGCACAGTTTAATTCCTGCCTATCCCCCTAATGAGTGCCATTTACCAGAAGCTCTACTGATCAAGGACTATTCCACATGCAAAGCTTCCATTTTTAGACATTTGCACATCATCCACATATAAGGAAAAAGTGGGAATGACTGCAAAAATCCTTTAAGAAAATTAGGAGGTTTGACTTTCAGACAACCTACTCACATTAAATGGATATTTATACCCAATTCTGTATAATTTTCAGGCACTTTAACAGTAGGACTTGCTTCCATAGCAAAGGAACAACAGGTATTTTTGTCAGACATATTATTTCCAGACATCCTAGTACCCTAGATTTAAAACATCTGTTACTGCTACAAATTTATGGTTTAAGATATCTAAAACTTCTTTGTTATACTTCCTGCTGAAGCAGAAATTCTTCAGAATCAGATGACATTGATTTTGGAAGTCTCATGAAACACTGCAGCACTGTGAAAAGCCATTCACAAAACAAACCTACCAAAAATCATGCAGCATTTTCTAACACAAATGCAAGCTAATTTATAAACACCTCAAGCTAGCTCCTAAAATTAGACTTTTTAGCCCAGGAGACCACTGCTGCAAGAGATGGCCTGAAGGTAAAGCTTTCTTCTCTCGTACTGCTGGGAGTCAACACCAAATACTTCCGTGGGCACGTGGCAGCCCTGCTGTGTGCAGTCACACACCTTCCAGCACACCACAGCAGGGCTCGGACTGCAGAGCCCTGTGACACCACACTGCAGTGTAAGAGGAGATGCTGCCAGGATATTTGTTACTTGATTCACCAACAATTCTTTAAGCAGCAAAACTGCTACGCAGCTTAACTGTGTTTATTCTTTCCCATCATAATGCATTAAAAACCCCCCACATGACTGCAATTCCTCTGCTAATACAAATTGTGAACCCTCTAGAAAAAAAACAAAACAAACAAAAAAAAAAAGTAAATGTTTCAGCCTTGCAGTATTTTTGTTGCTGTTTCAGTCTGAGATCTTTATCCCGCACGATATGTGCTGAGGCATGTCCATTTCCAAGGCTGTTTTCTTCAGTGACCTTTCTCCTCTCGGAGGTCAGTGAAACCAACCCCAGAGCCATGAGAAATTCTATCCTTCAGCAAAACACGAAGTCTGTCATCAGCATCTACTGGTTTCCAAAACCTAAACTCTCGCTTGCAGGGGAAACACTGCGCACAGCACTAATCGAACTGGGAAAGCCAGAGCAGACAACAAAACCAATCAACAGCACAGGCTGGGTACACTTTTCTGGCTGATTCAACCAGTTTTAAGCTTTTCCCTGTACTTCCCAATGTCAAGGGCATTATTTTTCCCCCCTCTACATCACTTTTAGTCTCCAGCAGAGAACTGCAAAAGGAACAGGTGTCCCGGTCTGCCCGGAAACTCACGTTTTGAAGCAGGGATCCCCCGAGAGCAGGGACATTCCGATGGTGACCTGGAGAGGGGACACAAGGAACATCGTTAGCAGTGCTCCTCACTTCACAACAGCCACGGGGTCAAGGGCTGGGTGTAAAGATTAGCAAGATCCAGCTCCTTTCCAAAGGAAATCAGCTTCAGGGATTTGGCAAGGTATTTCCCTCCCTGCCCCAAATCCCTGGCATCAGTAACTTCAAGCGGCTCAGCAGGACACCAGCCTGGCCACCCTGATAATGCACTCAGAACCTGCTCCCTCCCTCCTGTTCCTGGTTTCTCTGATGACAGAGAACGCTGTTAAGGGTCATCCCTTGGCCAAATCGATGCCAAATTATCAAAGGGCAACTCCAATAATGGGAAGCTTCCCAAGTCAGTCTAGCAGCACAAAAGCAAAATCCTGTCTCTGCACACTAACAGGACCTTCTCTCGGGTCTGGCACTGCACTCTGGTTGTGATCTTCCCCAAATTCAGCCACAGCACTTCAGCTGTGGCAGTAGGAGCAGCTGCTGTACCTTTAGGATGGAGTTGTCCTGTCGGGTGTTCTTAGTATCATATCCTTCCAGCAAGCAGCAACGGACAGTGGATCCAGAGCCCGCAAATTCTGCCAGATTTAGATCAGCAAAGCCCAGCTGCAGCCAAGAAAACAATGGAGGGGAACGGGAGAGAACAAAGGTTACTCAATAAAGGGACACACGGTGTCACATAGACCAAAAAAAGAGAGAGCATCTGTGAGCAAGGGCAGAAACGGGAGTGGTGGCTGTGAAGATCCCCTGTTCTTGAGGATGGGCAGGGTCACATTCCTAATCCCAAGTCAGACAGACACCGGGGAGGCCTTCAGGAAGCCAAACCTCCGTAGAGGAAGGGCAGACAGTGGTGGTGCTGGCCAGGACAGTGTTAACCAGCCTGCACCCGTTGCATAACCAAGGACATGGAAGGCACCAGGTCAATGATGTGGAAAAAACAGAATCACACATACACAAACATAATAAGGCACCCTTTGTATCGGGCCATCCCAGAATGCAGTGGAGCATGTGAACCAGGAGATGAAAGGATATTGTTACAGAGGAAAGTGACACCATCCTGAAAAAAAAACAACTGAGATTTCGGCACAGGGAGCTGGAAGCCCGGAGCCATGGAGCAGTGCATGTGCCTCACCTCTCAGAGGCAGCTGCTGGGCTGGGGAACTCCTGGAGCAAAGTTTCCTCAATGCTGCTAAGGATTAACCAGCAAGGGGGATGTTTGACAGGCAGAAGGGAAGAGAAATATTTGGAGAGATTTACTTGTGAGCTCTCTAAACCACCTCTAACAAAGGGGAAGCAAATAGGCAAGGTGACAAAAAGTTGAAGAGCACAGGTAGATTCAAAGAGGGCACTGATGCCTCCAAGAGTAAACACAAACACAATGAAGAGTACCTTTGTTTTCCTGCCCTAATTCCTGGCATAGTAACACAGTGTTTCAAAGAAAAAGTTATAGTTTCTTTTATGCAGAGCTTTAGGAGTACAGGTCAGTTGTGCCTCACCTAACCTGACCAGGAAGAGATGCTGTACCCCATGTTTGGCCAAACCATCCAAGCACGGAGAGTTTGCGTCACTTCAACATCCAGGTCAGCTCCCAGGAGAACATGGAGCACAGGTGGAACAGCAGCAGGTCATTCCATGCACTGCAAAACATTCCTCCTGCCCTGGTGTTGACAGCTGGATGCCACAACTGAACGGGGAGCCCCAACAGTAGCACCATCCTACGGAAATGTGGTGCTCTGTCAACTGTGGAAGCTGATAGGGAGTCAGAGCACAAACCACAGCCACTGCCACAGGAACCCTGGCTCCCACTGCTCCAAATCAAAAGTCTAAGCCACAGTCTGCTCAAGATATATGATTCAGGGGGAAACGGCACCAACACTAGCATAGCTGCTTCCTCCATCCCATTCTCAAAGGGGAACTCCTGGTGGCAAGCGAAAAAAAGATGTGGGATAGAGAGGGAACCTTTCCTCAGCAAAAAAGGAAGGAAAAACATAACCCAACTTTTCTCCCTCTCTTCTCCCTTCTTAACAGTTTCCTTAATGCAGGTGTTTCTTCAGCCCTTGCTCTAGAAATCCTGCTGTCTCTTCTAGCCAAGGGCTACGCTGCTTTCTAATTATTCACCGATAAGGGAAAAAACAGTGAATTTTTATCTCTTGGAGATAAACAGGACAGGAAAAAGCCACAGAAGCAGCTGCAATCCATCACTGTGACAAAGACACAGCACAACCACACCTAGGAGAACAACATGGCACAGGAGTGGCCCAGACCCAGTTCCTTTTTCTGCCACCACAGCACTAACTTCTTAAAGAAGATCGACATCAGAGTGTGGGAGAACCCTCCAGCGACCCACACGGTGTGCTGAGGTCAGAAGCTTTTTCAGGAAGCAGACTCCCAGTATATAGAGGAAAGATCCCTTAACAAAAGGATGTTTTCAGATATAACCTTTCAGAATAGTTTCCTCAGTTTCCCAGCCAGCTGATGGTGTTTCTTCCAGCTCAGAGGAAAGAGTTTCCGCTTTCAGTCCTTCCTGTCGTCTTCCGCTCCATAACCCCTGACACCGAGGTGACATTCACGTCAAACCCAAAGGTGTGCAAGTCAGTGGAAACTCTGCCTGGAGCACAAACAGCTCCATCACTCTCAGCCTCTACAGAGGGCATTCACAAGTTGCATTCTCCTCTACATCCGCTGCCACGATTCGAGGAGTTTTCAGCTCAATTAAGACAGTTCAAAAAGGTGAGGACTTATTTTGGTTTAAAATGGGAAAACTACTGTGTGGACACACACCACAGACTTCTGCTAGAAGCACTGGGAAGCCCAAGTCAGTCAGTCCTGTCATGAGGGCCTGTCTGGAATAACCCTGGTCCATAGGGCAAGACTGCAATCACACCGCCTGGTGTGACATCCCTTGTGCCTGAGCTGCTGAAATGCTTGGATCATCTTAGAGGAGAACACATCAGTTTTCTTCACAGAAGACCAAGTAAGACACCAGCCCAAGAGACAAAAAGCACGTGAGATTTGGTCTCCAATTCCGGGCTGAAGCAAGGAGGTCTCTTTTAAATGCCACTAAACACAACTGAGTAAAAAGGAAGTAGGTTAGAACATGGCCTGAATAAGAGCCCAGGTTAACTCCACCATGGAAACATGCCTTCAGGCTTCCTTTAATTCTGCATCTTCAAACAGTGTGGAAGCCTTGAGGATGGACACTGCGGGAGGCACAGACTGATGGATTTACTATGTCTCAGAGGCACGTCTCTTCCTCCAGCTCTGTTGCTCTCCCTGGACAGGCATCCCTGCAGAATGAATAACCTCCCCACAGCGTGAATTCAGTGAAACCGACGGCCCCAGAGACCATGTCCTAATTAGCAATGAAAAAGGAACGGTGTGGGCAACCACACTGCCCTGTCTCACACAGCACAGCGGTTCACAGGAGTGCAGTGCACCCTTCACAACTGGTTGCCTCCATGGTCTCAGAAAGGATATTGATGAGAAGAAATTCTTAAAGGGCTGTGCGTGACCTGAGCATCTGTTTATTAGAAACCAGCAGCAGTGACTCATTTTCAAACAAACATGATTTCGGGCACTGTGTGAGCTCAGCTTCTAAGCCAGCATTGTCTCTTGATCCAGCACAAGGCGGAGAAGGGGGTGGCCCATTGTCTCTTCCATAGCACAGGCAAGAAAATGAGGAGGAAACGAACCAAAACTAAGATCCCTGCTGATCCATCTGGGTTTTGCCTCGCTGTCTCCTATGCTTTGCCAGGCAGTGATTCCTGCTGTAGGTTTCTGCCTGCACTCACAAGGCAGTGAGGTGCCTGCCCCAGCCCCAGCTGGCTGCTGTGTTCTGGAGAACAGAACTGGAGTCTGTGTTTCTTTATTAGGGAGACGCTGCCAGAAGCCAGAGAGTTCACATCTGACTCAGAACTTCCCCAAAGTTTGAGGACATGCAGATCATCTTCCCAACCCCCGTCTCAAATCCACATCCAGTGTGATCTGGATCTTGTCCCAGCAAGGGATTTTTTTGGGAGCTCTCTTAACTGAGGCTTAAACTCAGAACTAATGAGCATCTCTCCAGATTGCTTCACTCAACAGCCACTGGTTTCTAATGGGTGTCAAGCACTAACAGGAGACAAGGCCATCACCACTCTGCCACATTTGCCCTTTCTGCGCTCTTACCTTTGAGTAGGTTTTTCCGCCCTTCAGCTCCTATAATGGGAGACAAAACAAACAGGAAAAGCTGCTATTATATGCGCTGGGGAAACAGGGGGAAAGACATTCCTCAATCCTGGAATCTGCTCTCAGGATTCACAAAGCTCTGCCTCTCAAGAGCTACCACGACCCCGGTTGCTCCCACCCTCCATCAAGTACCCTCCATTCCAGAACATCCTGGCCCAAACAATCCTTCCTTCCCACCCCAGTCCGTGCAGTTTTTCTTGCTGACAAAAAGCTCCCATTAACCACCACCAGTGCACTTGGCGGTACTACCTGCCAGGAGCAGAAGCTGGATGCTCACCTTACGGACAGATACTCGGCAGATGCAGGGGTCCAGGAGCCCTGTGGCGGGGTTGGCGCTCATTTTACACACAAAGGTGAATTTCTTTTTCCAGCGGACACAGTTTTCCTGAACTTCCTCTCTGTGAGAATGAAAAAACAAACAAACAAACAAAAACATTCTTCAAATAGAAGTACAAAGCCAAATCAGTCTTGACTATTAAGTATCATTTTTTAATGACTGGCACCCTGGCCTGTAAAGATCCTGCGCAACACAGCTTGGTCCACACCACCTGAAATTGCACCACACAAGGGTTTTATGTTACCATTAAGCTTTTCACTAGTCAATACAGGTAAAATCCACCTAGGTTACAGGCAGACTAATCATCTCATCAGCAGAATTTGCCTTTAAAACTCTCACAAGCTCTCTGACATTTCCTGCTTAGCCGGTTCAGCTCAGTCACCGTCCGGCCTGGATGGAGCCAATCTCTGTAACCCAACTGGGCTGAAGGTTCACAAGCTTATCTTCCTCCAGCATGTCTGTTTGTACAGCCTCTGCACAGTGAACGTGCTGTGTGTCCTGGATGGCTTGTCCTTCCCTGCTTCTCATGCTGGGAGGAAGCCAGTGAGGACAGCCAGCTCAAAGGAGGACAAAAACACACGTGGAAATGCTCCTGGGTTCAGGCAGACAGGGCCATGCCAAGCAAACACCGCACTTCAAATCATGTAGGGGGTTCAGATGAGAAGCAGTTTCTGCCAGGGAGGAGGTGGTTTTGCTTGCACAGCTTCTGAGCAGCCTATCCTAATCTCCAGGGTGAGTGGAGAAGCACATGGTTCCTGCCTGAGCCCGCAGGAGGAAGAGAAGATGCCTTCCCGAGCACAGGAATTGCTTCAGGTACAGCTCTGGCTGCTGTAGAGCCCTGAGGGGAAGCTGGATTTCACCTTTCAAAAGGAGCCTGGAAACAAGGCATGTGGGTCCTTCCACAGAGCTCTGGTTTGCCCCCTGAGCCTCTGCAGGACCTGATCCATTTATGGTTCAGAGCTTGGCCCTCAGCCAGGTCAGTTCTCAGAGTAATGAGGCCGGGAGGAGGAAGGGAAGGCACTGCTGACAGCTGTGAGCAAGCAAGTTTGCATCTCGCTCTTATCTCTCCTCCTAGCACAGGACTAAGGGGCAAGGGCAGCTGATAAACTGTTTGCTTTCGCAGGGAAAGGGAGGCTTCCCACCCTCTGACCTGGGCACGGTGCAGGCCAAAGGGATTGGTGGCAAAGGGGAGAACGATCAGCCTTGGCAGTGCCTCAGTTCTCCTGTCGGAAGGAAGGGGCAGAAGCTCTAGCCCAAGCAGCCCTTCTGTAACCTCGAGCTGAGCCCAACACGACAAATCCAGGGACTGGATCCCAAGCCAGAAGGTCCCTGCTGGTCCTCTGAGACACTGTGGGACTGAATCTGCTGGCCAAGACACAGAGAACAGAAAAGGAGTCACTGACAAGTAACTGAAACCTGTAATCCTCTGTAATGCAGATAAAGGCTGATCATCCCTGTTTTAAACAAGAGAAAACAGAAGGCAGCAACTCCTTCAAGGTAGAGAACTTAAACCCCTTCCAGACAGAACTCAGGCTTGCTATTGAAGTCAGTGAAAAGTGAGACATCTGAGTGCCAAAAATACCTTTGAATCTGGGATTAATTCAAGATGAGATCTGGTTCTCATTGCTCCACACTCACTCCACCTCTTTCAGACAGGAGAAGAAACACTTCCAGAGGGAATAAAAAGGTTTTGCCTATAATAAAATATTCACCGAGCCAGCCAAATTAGGCAAGTTACATTTCAGATGTGGGTACCTTAAACCTGACTCAGAAGCAGGTATCTCAAATGACCTAAAGGAAGGAAAACTCCTGTACAGATGAAAAAAAGGAATTCAACAGAATGGAAAACTACTTGAGGACGCATGTGCCTCAGCAATGCAAGGCAGGTACAGGGGATGCAGAAATCACTGAATATTTTAGCAGCATTAGGTGTCTTTAGAAAGGAACTGCTGTTTTCCAGAGAGCAAGGCTTCACGCTGAATGCTGGAAGGCAGCTACAAGTGAACGATGTTCAATCAGACTGGTAGAACAGCACCCTGTTCACAGTTCACACACCTTGTTCTCAGCCCTGCCCAGAGCTCTAACTCCTGTAAAAGTGAGTGTTTACAGGACTAAGCTCCGGCTCCCAGATCCCGAAGCTGCTCTGTGAGTGGGATCATCAAGGGCTGCTCCAGCACAAGTTTCCTTACTCAGGAGTTCTCACTCTTTTTACAATGCAGCCATGATTAAGCATCTGCTGGATGCTGCTAAGTCCAATGAAGGCTAATTACTTCAAAACGTGGCAAAAAAGTACTGATTAGTAACAAAGAGCTTCATAGCTAATTTGCCTTTAGCAAGAGCTCTGCTAACAGACATTCTGCTTCTTATTAGGAATGTGTGTTGGCTTTCCAAAACTGCTGTAGATACCACACAGTGCAAGGGATTAGGAAAAGGATTTTGGGGAGGGGGGTAATGTTACCCACAGAGCAGTGAACATGAACCCGAGCTGCAACTGCAGCGTAGCTTGGGGCTTTTTATGTCTTTGGAATAGTCTGCACAGGATGAGAAGGAGTTTACAAGACAAAATGCTGAGCTGCTTTCCAGTCACTAGTTTCACAATCATTCGACAATGAATTTCAACCCCTGTTTTTTTTTT
>VXAY01001542.1:845011-863614 GCA_013399855.1 Oxyruncus cristatus | reverse complement strand
ACCATAATTTCTCAGATGTCTTTTTTACCCCTTTTTTTTTTTTTTTTTTTTTTTTTTTTACTTTAAAGAGTGACTCTTAAGGGTGGGGGCCGGGTTTGTATCATTAGACGAGCAAGGGACAGCTCTATTGTTTCAAAGCAAACTCTTAAAATTAATTCCACACTTCCAAAAGATGGCATGTGGGGAAGCAATGGGCTTTGCCTATCTACCTCCCACCAAGCTATCATCAGGCTGGTAATTAGACAACACTAAAATAGGGACAAAAAAAAAAAAAAAAAAGAACTCAGATGATGAGCAGTTTTGTACTTAGCCCTAGAATATTCTCTGATGTACAATTAAGAACCATCATACAGAAACAAAAAACACACAAGAAGCGTGGTGAGGGCTGCACCGAGAGGCGTTTCCTTCCATCCTAATCACAAGGCAACTAAAAGTAAAGCAGAAACTCACAGCTTAAAACCAGAAGTGTCTAATTTTAAGTTTTACTCCGTATTTGGAAAGCCAGAAATAATTCAGACCAATGCCTGGTACCAGGTGCCAATTCAATGGATCTTCTTCAGAAGTTTTATTTTAAAAAAAGCTGCCTGGACCATTCTGCAAGAAGACTCCCAGAAGGTTGAATCCCTGCCAAGCTAAGCTTTGCCCTCTTCTGACTTGAGACTTATTCAAAGCTGTGTAATTACTCTTCAAGATCTAAATATACCTCCTTAGAATAAACTGATGCAACCCTGCAGCAGCTTTTGTGGAAAGTGGAGTTTCAGAAGGAGCTTTTTGGGTCTTCCAACCCTGGAGCTGCTCATCTACCTCCAGCTCTGTGACCAGCCAGAGGAACAGTATTTTGCATCCCTTATCCACCATCCCACCCCTTGAAAGAAGGTTTACCAGAAAAAGAGCAGCTGGGAGATGTTTCACCATAGCATTGTATGAATCCAAGTAATGGGAATGATGCACAGCAGGAACCCACCACTTTACCCACTTCACCTACTTTTAGAGAAGCAGCAGTGAGCTTGGTGAAGCCCCCAAGGCCTCTCTGGGTTCAGATCTCACACACAGCTCTGGAGACAGGTAGAAGACCACCCAAGGAACAGATTTTAAAGAGGAGCTGTATACCAATTGTGATTTTAGTGCTGTGGACAGAGCAGCACTGTTCCAGAAAGCCACAAAGCTCCCTGTGAATCCAAGCTGGTTAAAGCAAACACTTCTAGAAAAAGGCCACGTATATGACCCATGCTATCTTGGGCTCCCTCTCTCCCACATGAAAACCCAGCTAATGAAACACTAGAACAGAGATTAAAACTTCTATTTACAGACTGAGGGCTGAGCTGTGCCCAACTGGGTATCAAGCTTCCAACACACCACCCGCTGAACACTTTTGCCTTGCTGAAGCATTTAGGAAAGCAGATGCTTCACCCTTACTTTATGGCAGTTGTCACATTTAAGTGTGTCACAAAAAGGCCACAGCCTTACTGGGAGGGCAATGACAACAAAAAATAGCTTTTCAATGCCAAATGTTTCAGTAGGGCGGTGTGTCTCAGTCTGATATTTTGTGCACAGGAGCAGATGTGGGAAAACCTCAGGCTAAATGAGACAATACACAGATAAACACACATATAGGGTTCATTATTCAGATTTGCTCCTCCTTATCTTCACAAAGGGGAAGGGTAAGCCTTCCTACTTCTGATGGTCAGTCCACATGCTTGCTGTCCCCCCTCCGAGATGTGGACCTGTGTCAGAGCCTTCAAGCAGAACTAATCCTCCTGCTCGCTCGCTCTGCATCCTCCTCTCTGGCTCACCACTGCAGCAGGAGCAGCAGGATCTCATCTGATAAGGCACAGGAACGATCAAACCATACTACAGAGGCCACCAAGCCAACTCCCAGCTCAGATTCTTTTAAGTGCAGTGGGTTGAAGAGCAGCCCTTGAGGGCCCCGACACACACCAGCAGCGAGTCTTTTGGGGAGGAAGGTAACACAACCTCAGCAATGCAGGTACGATCCACTCAATCACAAGAGGGGGATGAAGAAATAAAAAATCCAGTTATTCCAGCAGATTGCACATGAAGGGCATCTTCTGCAGCATTTCTTTACACAGCTCTTCTTTCAGCTGCGGAGAGCATCCTAAGAACAGTCTCATCTATTCCCCAGCCCTCCCAAAGACTGAATTAGAGCAGGATCACTGACACTCCCTTAGCTTGGCAAAGCCTGGAACAATCCTGTGTTATGCTCTAGAGAAGACAGTTACTATTTTAACCAGGTTTTCTAGTGCAAAGCTGTAAGAGAAACCTTTGGTAAGGGCTAGAAAAATTCCCTGAAAAGTCTGTTTCAAAACCGAGTTTCTAAGATGCTCAGGAACCAATATTCACACCCCAGCATTCACAGCACACCAAAATATATCCCATCCTACTAACACAGCAGGTCCTGCTACAAAAACAGGGCCTAATCACTGCCTATAAAACACAAAAATTACAAATGTGGGTGCACCTACATATATAATAGAAAGCAAGCCTTCATTTAGCCATTAGCTGGCTTAGACATATGATCCAAAATCTGCAGGTGCTCCCAAATAATGGGCTTAGGACAGGGCACTTCACTGCAGCACATGCTTTAAAATTAAAATGCAGCTTTGAGGCTTTGCCATCCAGATGCCTGGCAAGGAAAAGGAAAGAAATCCACAATGAACAAAATGCACCGTGGGCAGACAGCACGGGAATGGGTCACATCAGTAAAAGCTTAGGGCTGTCATAATCTGTTTTATTTTGTCATGTCAAGCTCATACACTGGCAGAAAGTAGAAGCAAACACGATGCAGCAACAAGTGCTGGGAAGCTCAGTGGAAACGTACCCCAAGAACAAGAGGTGACACACCATATTCCTTGGGGAACATCACACAGGATCATAAAACCCAGCTGGACACACAAGGCGTGAAAACCAAGGCGGTCTAACCTGGAGGTGGAGGACTGCTTTACAGCAAGTTTACATGGAGGGGTTTTGCCTTCCCTGAGCAGAAGCAGAGCAAGGGCTGCACGGAGCTCCCCACAATAAAGTTACTCTGTTGTGCCTGGGCTTACATCACCGAGCAGAACAACTGCCAACCCCAGGAGCTGGACGTCTCCCCCTCCGCAAACAACCCCGTATTCTCCAGCTGACAAGTGCTGGTTGTTGTGCAGGAGACATGAGCAGTTATGATGGAAAAATGGCTCACAGACAGATGATGCAGCCCGTGTCACTGAGAGAACTGAGCAAGCCTTTGTCATTTGAAACAAGTCTTATTTGGATGTTAAAGCGCTGCAAGTGTTTTAAACACGGGGTCGGCAGTAAAGTCATCGCATCTACCACCTGCTTCCAAAATTAACTTCTGAATTCCCAGCAAACCCATTCCAACGTCCCATGATGGAGAGGGACACCTACCCACACCTCCCTCTTGGCATCAGCTTACAGCCATTTAATTCTTCATTTGCCCTAGACCAGTCATATATATACGGGCTCTCTAAATGCCAAGTGCGAACACCAGCGCTTTTAGAACTAAGCATGCATGTGACCCAGCATTTTTTGGAGGGAACAAGGCAAGCTCCAAAACCTTCTGGAGGGTCTCACAATTCTGTCTCACACCAGGAGATGGACATCCATCCACTCCTGCTGTTCACTGGCAGTTAGGCAGGTGGGGGAAGAGTGAACGGGGAAGGAAGAGTAGGGGAAAGTCAGCTCAGAAAACCAGATTCCACTGATGCAGTTAACAGCACAGCCTGCATAATCCTGATTTGACTGTACATGGGACAAATACAGGAAAAAGGATTAATGGCAAATGCACAGGAAAGAAAGAAGCTAATGCAAGAAACCTCAGCCACAGCTGAGAAACCAAGGTGAGGAGCAGTCAAGCTTCACTGGGGGACAGGGAACGATGACGACAGCACCAAGTGTGTCAAAGGCAGGTGAGGAAAGAACTGGAGCAAAAACAACCAGGCGAGCATGGAATAAAAAACAGGATTCAAAGAATGATTTAGAAATCCTCCTTAGGAATAAGCTGGTATCTAGCAGGCAAGGGATTGACTTTTTATGGCTTTAACCTCATTTCCAGAAGAAGCCTATTTCCGTAAAGCTTTTGAACTGCGTGTTACAGTTCCCTCCAAGGCAGTGATCACTCTTGATAAAGGTCCACCAGTACAAGCCAGGGAGTGATAATACCTCCTGGAAAACTGGGGTGGCAGTCAGTCAATCACCAGCAGAAAACCCTCGGGCATCAGCATTCCTAGTTGTGTATTAACAGCTTCTTTGAAAGTAATTCAGTTATGTCTGGACTCCAGTCGCGTGCACCGAGACACGTGTCTTTTATAAGTGACAGACATGAAATGCTGCACCTCATGCACAATGTCCCATAGGCAAGAGTCTTCCAGTGCAGTGCATCCCATGTACTCCAGATCACTGCACTGGGTAGCAACACTCCCCAGTACATCCAAGGCTTCTAAAACCTTTGAGGGTCATTCTAGAAAAAAACATTTCCAACCATTCCTTGCATCTAAATCTTAGAATCTTTAATCTCCTCCTAACATCAACTATGTCAAAAATACTGTGAGAAACAACAGATGTTATCAAAAAATTGTGTTCAGCTGGTGACTGAGTGCTACGGCAGAAGTTGCATAAAGAAATAAAAATTGAGCCAAAAAAAAAAAAGAAAAATGACCCTTTAAAACTTAAGCTATAGAACAAGTCAGATGAGTTGAACAAGGGTGGAGCAGGGAGAAGGCACGGGGAAATAATTCTAACAGACTCAGCTGCGAAGCAGCAAGGGACAAGTCCAGGGCGCTCTGCAGATGGGACATGCCCAGCAGAGCCCCAGCGCTCTGAGGTATTTGTAATTTACAGTCTGTCATCTCAAAGGAAAGAAGAAAAGTTGGACATCAGGAAAACAAGGCCAAGAAGGGAGTGTCACAGCAAATGCTGTGCAATACATCTACTGTTACACACTGTGCTGAAGGCAGACCAACACAGAGCAGCACATATCCAAGGACTTCTTGCCACATCTACAGAGCACAAGCTCCTTTTGGTCTGAGGCCAGGGATGTGTGCCAGGAGCAAAAACATCACAAGCAAAGAACCACCAAACTCTTCAGTGTAAAGAATGGAATAACTGGATAGATGACTCAGTCACTAGGGCACAAGTCTGTAATAACGTACGTATTGAACGTTGAAAGACGCATTTGCTTTTTTTGAACTCTGATCATGCACTGAGTCACCACACCACCTCCTACTTCTATTGTTCTGATAGACTACGTTGGGGCTGGCTTAGCCAAGAACGAGCCAAGTGCCAGGCTGCCCAGCCCACCACCAGTGCTTTCCTCTCTTAAGCAAATTCACAAGGATTGCAGTTGCAGAAGAAACAAGAGCAGGTCTGCACTGGATTCCACTTGAGTTTGCCCAGGTCAGCCACCAGCGACCACGGTGCTAGTGCTGCCTTCTCCAGCCTGTCCCAGATGTGCTGTTCCCCTTGCTCCTGTGGCTGCTCTGTGCTGCAGAAGACTGGGCTACCTTGCAGTTCACACCCAGCACGCTCTGAAGAACTTGTCTAACTCCAAGCATAAACACCTTTCAGACCTAATGTTCCACAACTACAACCACTGAACAATCAAAAGTGTTTTGTGCATAAAACAGGCACGGGGACAACTTAACTAAGGTACCGCTCATGTACTCTTACCTGCACCTCCAGCCACGCCAGCTGCAGTTACAGGGGCATGAGCAAACCCCAGCTGAGAGCCCTCTATGCTGCTGGGGGGTGGAGGGACGTTCAGGCTCATTACCAACTCAATTGCACAAGTAAAAACCACAGAAGTTAAAAGAGGGGGGAAAAATACTGACTTTTCCAAGGGTTTGTTGGCCCTTTGGACAAAGCACAATTCAGATTTCCCCTGTGGTTCTAACAGGTGGTGGAATCAAAGTTTCATAAGGTCCCAAATGCTTCACAAAACCTCTAAGGTTTGTTCTGTACAGATGCTTACAAGATTAAGGTAGAATAATCCACCACATTTCAGAGTCAATACATGTTCCTGTATCACACTGTAGCTTTTCTAGAAAGCCTTTTCACTTCTGGCAGACCACAGATGTAAAATGAAGACTCACTGATTATCTACTGCTGGTGTATTTATAAACTTTCTTCATCCCTTAAGTGTTAGCTGTCATTCTGAGAGATTCCAGATTTGCCTTTTGCTGACCAAATTTAAATTCCCAGTGAAGAAAGACAGCAACATAAACTCCATCAAGGAGAACTCTGACAATGCCCCCACTACACAGGGCACAAGATGTGGCTGCAACTCCCTGATACAAGAAAGCTGTGTTTCAAACCAAGATGCTCTTAGGAAGAAAAAAGCTACTTATGGAAAAAAAACCCCACCTTACCTTTCAAAACCAAAAGAAATCCACACATGCCCCCTAAGATGAGAAAAATCAAGACATGGGTCAGCTCAATACTTCAAGGCTTTGCTGGGATAGTAAATGTGGCAAATGACAACCCTGAAGGGAATCAACACAAGACTAGGAACAACATTCCTAATGCAAGCGATGTAGAGAGACAAACCCTTTTGCCTCCAAGGCAGATTTACGGCACGTGAAGACATACTGATGCCAGAATAATTAACTGACTTTTTTTTGCCAATATCAACCCTGTTTCAACCAGGAGAATTTGCCAGAGAAGCTCTACCAGAGAAGTCTTTACAGTGCAAATTAACCTGCACATGAAGCCAAGTTCATTTCTGGAATAATTTCATTAACACCATGTGATGTAACATCACTGCAAGTTGGCTCAAACATGCTGAAGAGCCCTCCAGTAAATAAGCTGCCTGAAGTCAACTCCGGTGCTAAAAGTAGGTTTAGTTACCCAAGAGGTAACACCCTACCATGCTCAGACGTGTTTCCCTGTGAGTCACTTCTATACAGTACATGTTTACTCAAAACAAACACAACAGTCCAGGAGAAAGCCCTTTATATGTTAACAGCAGCTTTTCCACTCCACGATGAACACAGGTGCTTTACCACGGCTCCTTTATAAAGGCACCATTCAGCAGCACAAACCAGGCCACCGGTTTTAAAGACAAGGTCCAAACACATTCTCCCAGGATGTCCCCTGGATGTCCCCTCCATTGGTATCTATCGCTGTCAGGGTTTATCAGCAAAAAAGCCACTCAGCAGGAGAGGTTTGCAAATGAGAAGAGGCTGCTGAGCAACACTTGTGCCCCCTGACTCATCTCCGTACTGCTGGTGACGGGCTTGGGCTTCTAAACTCTGCCTCTCCCAACAATCCCTTCCCTTCTGCCCCAACTCCAGAGTGTCAGAACTGCTGTCACGCCAGACTGACAGAGCCAGCAAGAGGGGAGAGAAAAGGGTCTGAGACAGAGCAGTTAGAGCTGCCTTTGCTCCTCTGGAGCCACAGCTGCAGAAAAACAATCCTCTAAGAGCAACCAATATCTCATGATGCAACCTGTCCTAATCAGAGAAATGTAATTTCATAAATTACATCTTGCTTAAAAGCTGAATGCGGGAGAGCTCTGCTTTTTGCAGCAGCAGTCGGTGCTGGTTAAGCCCCTGGGAGATGTCAGCACAGGCTCCCACTGCCAGGAGCAGGTTTCTGTGGATCAGAGAGTCTTTACCTCCTCTGTGGCTGTCACCACAAGCTGTATTCAGACACACTCCCTTGATTCTCCCCTACTGAGAGCAAATGACATTGGAGTTGTGCTTGCATTACTTCTGGAGGGAAAACAACATGCAGGTTTGTTTTGACAGAGCAGACACTCTTGCAGGAAAAGGCACTGCTACAAAAATACATCAGAAATGGACCTTAAAGAGAACAGTAGCCAGAGTAGGATCAGCTTACTCCCTGTACAGCACAAAAAGAGTGTTCAACAGAGCAGAAAGGCACCAAATGACAGAAACAGTTGTAGGAAATACACTCCCCCTCCACAGCACAGTTTCCCTTGCAGCAGAAGCACTGCAGGCTGCTGAAGGTACAAAATGAGCAGCGCTGCACTTGAAAGGAATTCAACATTTATGCAGATGCCTCGTGTTACCAGAACAGGCCACTGACAGAAGCCAGGAAAAGAGCTTTCCAACAGAGGGGTTATTGCATAATTAATCTGTAACAGAGGCAAGCAGACTACCTCTGCAGAGCACTTATTGCTTAGCCTGGAAACAGGACGCTGCACTAGCTGGGGCTGACTGGTACAGCAAGTCTTTGTCAAGTGGAATGGTATTGCTCCGTTCCAGGGCAATGGAGCATTAACAGCCCTGGAAAAATTGCTGAATTATAAATATCTTAGATGCCTCCCTCGTATTCTGTGATATGGAGGCACAGGGAGGATGGGAAGAACAGGAACTAGCAGGAAAAAAAAACACGATGAAAACACAACCAAGCTGAAAACCCTCTCCCCAACCTGGACAGATGCAAATGAAAATCCAGTGAACACCACTATACCACACCCAACCTCACCTCTGCTGTTACAAAGCACGGATAAAGCCTCAAAGAGTCTGACAGAAGGCTGGCGAGAAAAGAAAAGAACTAGTTCTCTATACCTGAGTTCTTCCAGGCAACCCTTTCCCTCCTCCTCTCTTGGCCATTTGTGTTTTTAATTTGATGAGCAATATTACCCCTTAAAGAGTGGAAACAGAAGTGACTGGACAGAGAACAAGACGGTTGGAAAACTTTGTGAGGGCTCACTCTGGCCTCCCTGTTTTGTACTCCTCACACTCACAACTTCCGTTTCAGGAGGAATGGAAGCTCCACTGGCAGGTAGGAGCACAGGAAGGCATGTGCTGACCAGTCCTTCATGTGGCAGCTGGATGAGGGAGCCTCTGTTGATCATTAACCCAATACCCATTAGTGAAACATCTTGCCACAGTCATTTCATACAAAGTTTTATTCTGGAAGCAAAATGGAGGTACGTGACTACCTCAAATTGAAACCCTGAGGCCACATCCCTTTCAGATGGTTTTCTATTACAGGTTCCTTGAGTTCCTTTTTCCACTGCAAAGCCCGACTGGATAATATTGCTTGGCAATTTCTGAAAGGCATGGAAAAGACCAGGTACTCTGAATGGCAAGAGATGGAACCTGCATCACTGAGGCAAACAAGAAGGTCTAGGAAGGTCCAGAAGAGAGTTTTCTAGCTTTAGTTGCTTACTTCAGAGAGCATATTTCAGGCTAGTTACCAACCACACGGAAGGGTGATGGTTTTGTAGGTCTCTAAAGCTGCATTACTAATTAGCGCTGCAGCTTTCTAGTCCTTCCAGGACAGTAAATCCACACACTCTCTTCCTTCCTTCCTCCCTCTCAGTGCTTTCAGGGTTCATTTCTTATTTAAAATACAGCATACAGCTGTAAAAGTATTTTTAGCTTCAGTTCCATCTCCGACTACAACATGGGACCTTTTTCAAGGCCTTCTCTCACCAATGAAGCAGGATAAATCCAGCCAAAGGAAAGGCATAATCCTGCTCTCTTGCCAGCTCAGCTACTTTCCATCCGCAGGGAGTGCAGCCACTATACAGACTGTATATGCTACTGGCAATCTGGAGCATCCTGTCTCTTCCACACTTGCCTCCTCCCAATCCTTTAGCCTCCATGTGCTTCCTCGACATTTTCTTCCTCATCCCCATAGCTCCATCCCATTTCCTCATCTTGGCCTTACCAACTGAGCTAGGCGGGAGACCCGAGGGGAGCACGTGGAAACGCCATCCACGACCATCAGCGACTTCGAATCCCGCCCAACAATCGCCTTTCTTGCTCATCAGATTAAAAATACACCAAACAAGAAGGCTGTTCATCCAGTGAACACAGGCACAACTGTTTGTCCGGTGGGAAGCGCTTTTCAAACCCAGGCACTAAAATGAGATGCCGAGCCCCGCTGTATGGTACCAGAGGGACCGTGATGCCAAGGCTGGAGTTACGACAGCGAAGTGCATCGTGTCTCCCAGCAAGTGCACTTGGCATAATATGAATAAACTCCAAGGAGAAAAAAACAAACAAACAAAAAAAAAGAGTCTCTAACCCTGCAGGGCAAGCAGCTGGTACTGGGGCGGGCTACCAAATCCTGAAATAACACCTGAAATCATCACCTTTGCAGCACAGTTTACTGATATAGAGTCACAGGATGCTGCAGAAGAAACAGGCAGATCCAGATGTTGGTCCAGGGTACTCCTAAAGGCTTCTAGTTTACGCTACAACAACCCACAGCTACGAAATAATTCCAGATCCATTTCAGAGCAGGCTGCAAGCGCAGAGCTGGCAGCCCACAGAGGATGCAGAACATATCCTGTTTGAAAAAGGGAGGTCACGCACAGAGCCACATCCGCCCATCCTCTCACGGATGAGACCCCACAGAGCTCAGGTGGATGCTGTGAGGCCTCACCACCCCACCCTGAGAGCATACACACTCGCCCTGAAGTGAGGGAGATTTCTGATCTGAGGGACACGCCGGGCTCTTTCCTGAAACACTACCAGATGTAGCTTCCTGCAATAAAATAATAATAAGAAATAAATCTTTACCTGCCTCATTCATCTAGAAACTGGTACCAGAGCAACTTGCCATGGGCAACTTATGGCCTATTAAAATACCAACCGCTGTGCGGCGAGACCACAGGCTCCCGAAGGCACGCATGAATTCCTCAGAAATTCAGCTACAAAGCTAGAGTCAACACTGATGGCAGCTCAGGAGCACAAAGAATAAACAGACTGGAAGCCATTTAGGTTTTTCCCTGTACTTCAGAAATAGGGAAAAAGGGCGAGGGCGAGGCCACCCTCCTCTACCTCCCTTTGTCCTCAGCCAGAGCTGATGGTACTGTCACCCTGCAAATCAAGGTGGCCAAATCTCCGAGCAGAACATTAATTTTCAATGAGTAATTTTTTGAGCCAAGTCACACAGATAAGGCCGTTGCTAAGAGTCAGCTGTCAAAGCAATGCCCGCTCAGAATCGGCGAGGAGGGGGAAGTTTGAAAGCTGGCTGTATCCAAACGTATTTACTGATGCTGTACACACAGCAGATCAGTTACAGGGCTTTAGATTACAGCTTCTGCTCAACAGAGCAGCCCCTGCCTGAGCCACAGCAGGCAGGGCAGAGTCAGGCCATGAACAGAGACTGTTCTTTACTCAACAGGATATAGCCCCCGTGGCAGGAAGGTTTTGACATAATTCTGCCAGTCTTGTGACAGGCCCCAGTGTGGTGACAGGAAGAGGCAAATCTGGCACAAAGCAAATCAACCCACCCTGGCTGGTGCAGGTGTAGCTGCCAGAGCCCAGGAAAGGTGACTGAAGTGCTCTGCAAACTCAAAGCGCAGCTTAAGACGGTTTCTGCGGTGCTCTATGAGTTCTGCAATTTTTCCAACACCCCCAACTTGCCAGAGGTTAAACTTCACCCACTGCTTCTGCTCACACAACTTGCACCTACATTTACACTGCTGGAATGAACCCCCTTTTCCTCATCTTTGCTGTCTCCTTTCTCTGTATTTGTTTCAGAATGCAAGGCAGTGCATGTACTATAATATTATCTTGAAACAAGTTATGTTTGATTGCAAATCACTTCTAGAGGCTGAGTTCAGATCCCTTCTCCATTAACACCCTCAGCCTATTCCTGAGGCTCTGCCAGGAAGGAAGGATGTTAGTGTGTGAAACAGGTCTGGAACATCAAAACTCACTCTCTTGATCTGTGCATTAGGAATATATGTTCACATAGGGAAGGTCTACATTTTCAGACATGTTTGCAGTAAAAGGACTTCTAAAATGTGTTATCACACCACATGCCCTAGCAGAGGATAGAGCCAAACACACATTGTCCTAAAATACGGAACTGGGAGAATGGTTTAAAGCCACAACCAAGTTCTTTGCTCTACTAAACCATGGCAATTGCAGTGGAATCAAGAGGCAGAACTCGGCCAGCGATCCCCTCCTTTCACTACGGTTTTCTTCCCTCTTGGGGACTCTAGAAGAAACTATTTAGTTACCTAACCTTTGTTTTATGGCAGACAGTGGTGAAGATTCAGATCTCAACTGGGCTGAATCAGTCCTTCAGTCTCTGATTAAACAAACAGTTAACGATTTTCCAGTCTGAAAAAGCCAAACACGGTGAAGTTAATTATCTGAAGGATCCTGTAACATGAGGCACAATAACTATTTATGTGAAGACAGGGAAGAAGCTGATTTAACTCTCACCACCAAGAGTTGCATTCTGGAGGTGGCACGACGACTTGCACCTCCCTTCACAAAGGTTTCTGCATCACCAAGCCATGTGTTAGCAGGGCAGTGCTTCTCCCTTTGTCCCACAGAAATGAAAAAGTTGTGTGTATCACTGAGGTATAACAACGTTTTGCATCCCACCAGCTGCCAAGAGCACGTAGCTTCAGGTCATTTGTGCCTACATAAGGATGACAGAGCCACACTCACACAAACACTGATCTCACAGGGAGCTGTCAGTGTGGTGCCTTCCCAAATACCAGCATTTCCTTTGGCTTTCTGGATGTAGCTTTACACCCCCCAAAAATAAAGTTTGCAGTGCAGGAAGTGGCCTTTTATACTGACTCAAAAATTGCAAGGCTAAGAACATTCTGGGTTTAGGTTGCAGCACTGACATACTTGGGAGGTCAGACCACCCCAACAGGGTCAGCTCTTCCCAGATCAAGCCTGCATGGAAACAGGGCTGAGTCGCAGGAGACAAGCCACATTCCTTAGTTAAAACTGCTGCAGGAGTGGCAGGATCACAAATTCAAGCTGAAATACTGCATATGCTTGGAAAAGCACAGTTCCAAAGGAAATACTGTCTGAGGTACCTTCAGCAGACAATAAGGAAGGTGGGAAATGCCCTCAAAGTTGCTCAACTCATGCAAAACAGTCTTTCCTCGGAACTCAGACAGGGGATTTCAGAGCACAATCCCTTCCTCCAAATCCAGAAATACCAGAGTGAAAACTGTTGGCAGGCTAACAGAACAATGTAGGATGAAGTGTCAGGAGTCTGTGGATAACACCTGGCTTTCCAGTTCCTTCACATCGCGCACCGGCAACGCTCGCTGCCAACGCGCAGCCAGAGATCACTCAGCGCCGAGGCGCAGAGCATCTGGCTGTCACTCAACAGGCACTGACACTGCAAGCACAGAGCGGGGAATTTAATCAAGTCTTCCTCCCCCAGGATACCCAAAGATGTACATGTGTGTCCTACATCAGCCTGTAGCTTTAGGGCTCTCATCTGGACATCCAGGCTCCTGCCCGTGCCGATCCACAGATGGAAACCTGCCGAGGAGCTTGTCGTATCATCTCTCTAGGAACAAAGCTGCGCAACCCCCCAAAAAGCTTCAAACTGGTACAAAACGCAGCCGCCCATCTGCTTCACAAAAACGGTTGCCATGAACACATCCCTGCTGCTCTGTGCCTGCTATTTTTAAAGGTACTTGGGAGGCAACTGAATTCACTGGCGGTTGTGCTATTTAAGTATCTGGACTAATAACATTCAGGGAATATACTGGCACTTCTCTGTGGGGAAATCCAGCACCTGCCTGGCCTACACCTGGCACAGATGTATTTTCAGAAGCCCAGCTTCTATAATCCAACAGCAAGGTGATAAACACACAGACAACAGACGCTTTCTCGTGCAGAGCACTGTGAAGTGAAACCTGGGAGTTTTATCCTCAGAAGTGCCACCACAGCGTTAAGGAGAGTTTACAAAGGGAGGGGAAAGGACAAGCAAAAGGATATTTACAGCTGTAACTTTAGTCACTTAACCACATGATTTAATGCAAGGCCTGAGCACAGGAAGCATGGAAAAAGGGTACCTGCTTGCAAGAAACTAACAAAAAAAACGAAACCAGAAAACCCAAGAGAGGCAGATCCCCAAAGCTGAATGTGCTAACAGGACCTGGACCTTTTCCAGAGAGCCTGGAATTCCTAAGAGTGTTTAGTCTTAATGCATTTCAGACAGGTTCCCCTTCAGCCAGGCTGGGCAGAGGGGGTGTGAGCAGCCCGGGAAGCGGGTCCCAGCCCGGGGTGTGCCCCACCAGACCCACAGCACCAGGCTGTGGCAGGTACGTGCAACCCAGGCTGAACTGGACTTGGGACCAGGACGGGCTGACGGGAGCCTGCAGTACCACCTGCTGCTTCTGCCCTCTGAGCAGGGCAAATGAACCCAGTGCCACCTGGCAACTCCCTGGATATATCACATTCCCACCTCCCGCCCCAGATATGCACGAGGTGCCAGGTGAGTTTGTTGTAAATAAAGTTAAAAATCCGTCTCTGGAGGTTCTTATATTCTCAGACAACACTTCTCATTCCACACCGTAGCTAGAAAAAAACCCGATTAAGTGTGTCCTGTGAAGAGCTCGTATACCTGCTTCTCCCCTCTGTTTACAGACTTCAGGTGACGTGGGACACCTCGTTCAGATCAGTTCTCTGAAAACTCATGGTCAGGAAGAGCTCCATCACAGGCACAAACCTCTGATTGCCACAGACCACAGAAGCAGCCCAAATCAACTGCAGAGCAAACACCAGATTTTGTACACAAGCAGCTCACAAGAGATGACCTCCGAGACATCACAACCCCAAACACGATCGGTTTTGGAAGTGGTTGATTTCAGGGACGAGAAACAATCACAGATCCTAAATAATGCACGGATTTCTAACACGATACGGACACAGCATCTCCTTCCCTTTAACCTTTCCCTAGATCCAAAGAGGATCAAAAAAACGTGATGGAAATGACTAGAGGTGCACAGAGCAGAGCCCAGGGCATGATCTAGGAGCCTCTCCACATGGTAACTCTTCTCCTCACCATTCCTGGAAATTCATCCCTCCTGAAGTTTCTCTAACTGCAACAGGGAAAAATATTTGGAAAAGGTCAAATGACTCAGTGCCACTGAGAGCCGTAACTTTTCAAGCAGGAACAGGTTTCCATGTGCTTTCAGTTAGAGCCCAGACAGGTTGGGGGAAAGGCAGCAAACCCCCCCAGCCCATTTCCTCTTTGCTGGTTTTGAAGCAATCAAGCCCAGGGAGAGCAGTTTATGTGTTTGGTTTGAATTACAGATGATTTTGCTGCTGGAACACATCTGCAACGTGCTCTGCTGAGTGAACTGCTGAACCCCAGCCAGCTCAGAAAACAACCCACACGGCTGGCAGCAGCAGCAAACCCCAGTCACGGCTCCCAGAAGCCACTTTCAGGGACAAGAGGGAGAGGGAGATGGGCATTTCTCAGCACAGGCTTTTCCTGAGGCACCCTCCAGTGCAACTCAGTTTATTATGACTGCAGGAAGCAGAAGGGTTAATTCCTTTCCAAGTTCACATACTGTTTGAATTCCTTAGATAAGCTGCTTCCACCAAACCCAAGGACCTAGCCTCAGGGGAGAAACACTGTGAGGAAAAGCTCTTTTGATAGATTTTCTTCAAAAGAGAAATTAATTCAAAGTCCATTTCTGGAGGTGTTCCATGCCCACGGTTTCTACAAACTTCAGATGAGGTTGCATTGTGCCTCTGGAAAAAAACCCAAGCTTTGAGCAATGCCCTACCACTTCTGTTTGCAAGACAAATATTTTATGCTTGACCAATAAAATCTCTCCTGAAACGAGAAAGCTCAGCACGCAGCACCACAAAGAGGAAAACCAGCCCAAACCAGGCTTTAGCCCTGGGATAAAGCAGTTAACAGCCAGCACAAACTAATCCTGTACCTTTAAAACTGAGTAGTCACTCAGGAAAGCAAAAAAACAAGTTCTGAAAGCCACTGAAGGCTTCCTTCACATCTTGAGGCAGAAAGCAAGTCTGGGCTGTTATGGAATTCGTGTTTGCATACTGCTGGTGATAATCTGTGTGCATAGTTAGAAACAAAGCACGTTTTTATTAGCAATTAGTAGCAAGAGTGGGGACAGATCTGCCTGAAGGAGTCAGAGAAACGCCAATACACGATGGCAGAGCCTTGTAAGATGTGCAGCAGAACGACCCCAACATGACAGATCACACAGAAAACACTGCTGCTCTAAACTGGGAGATGCAATGCCGTAAGTTCAAGGAGATAAACTGGGTCTTTAACACTGACTCCAGGCAGCAGTTTTCCCTTGCACAGCAATTTGCAATGCAAAGCAAGCTACTTTCACCCTTACCAAGAACAGAAATTCAGAATCAAAGCCGGAGAGCAAAGTTGAGAAGGGCTGATTTGCTTAGATAATAGTTTTCTACAGAGCTGAGTTTCAAGTAAGGCACAAAGGCAATACAGCACAGGGTCTGAAATAGCGTGTGAGAACTTGGGCAAGGAGAGGGGAAAAATCTAAGAGAGGATTTCACCCTCAAGCCTCAGCCCCTTTCGGGGGAGCGACCTCCCGCTCCCTCCCCTCATCTCTGAAAAATTCAATCCAGCTCGGATCAGCCAACACCACCCAGGTTCAGAGCTCTCCAGCTATATACTTCCCCTGCTCCAGAGAATGATGTGGCATGTGGGGCCCTACAACAGAACTATTAAAATCCCATCAAGGGGTAAGCAAGTGGTGGCCATATGCTAAACCGCTCAAGGGATGAATAACCAGGGAAAGAAGCAGAGCCAGGCAGCAAGTCTGCAGGCAGGGTCTTACCTGGTAGATAAACTAGCAAAGTCTCCTCCATCCAGCAGCCTGATTTTGCAGAACAGAACCCCATTCACAAAGGGGACGGCAGTCAGCTCTTCCAGAGTGAAACTTGTCTGAAACTTGAATTTCTTCTTCTTCATCAGGAAAGCCATGGGCAAATTCAGCCTGAAGAGCTCAGGAATTCCAAACAAGATCAGGGAGAAGCGGCTCAAAACACACACAGACAGGCAGAAGAAGGGCACTCGTTGCAGGAGCACAAGAAGGGAGTAAATTCCAGTTCAGTTACAACGACGGCCCAGCTTCAAACGCACGATTCTCTTCTCTTTGGTGGTCGGATCTGGCTGTGGGATCATCACCACGGCAGGCTTCAGGTGAGCTGGAAGAGGTCAGGTTAAATCTCTGCAACATCTCCAAGGGAAAAGGGAGGGAGGGAAGTTGGTCTCAGCTCCAGACCAGCAGGAGCTGTCCCAGTTACAGGCTGCAGTGCTCTGTCTTCAGCACAACCCCTCCTGAAAGCATCTCTTGTAAGAAGCCATCTCGAGTCCCCAGAGAAGCCTCAAGTCTGCGGGCAGCACATTCAGAGAGCTTCCAGTTTCTGTCTCCTCCTCTTGTGCAACTCCTTGATACAGGTCTTCGGGTCAGCCTTTGGGAGGGAAATGAGTAAATTAGTTCCAGCCAGTCTTGCGCTCCTCCTCTTGCTCTGAAACCTGTTTGGATGGGTAATATTCAGTCCAGACTCATTCCAGTCTGAAGAGGTATGGCCCCAATTAGCTTGGCCCCAACATCCTCTTTCCCCTTTTTGCCTAGGGCAAGCTTCAGTGTTGTCATCCCCCTTGTAATTTCTGTTTTGCAAAGCAGCTAATAAAAATCTGCTCTATTTTCAGCCACCACCTCGAGAAGCAGTTTACAGAGCAAGATCAGTCTAACGTGTAGTCTAACAAGGATAGGCAAAAGCCGTCTCAAGAATTCAAAAATGTGCTTCTTTCCTGCATTTCCAACCAGCCTTAAGTGTTAGCACCTGTATCTTATAAATGGAGAAAGCAGCAGAGAGAGAAAACAAGCAGTCTGCTCCAGATTACACAGCATAACAACCGAATCAGGTCATCTGGCTGTCCAATCACCAGGCCCACCGGGAACGCTGCCTTTCTCCACCACCGGATTCACATCGAGCCCTGCACGGCTCAGCTTTGGGGCTGGAGATGGGCATTTTGTTACACACTGACACAACACCCAGACCAGGGAGGCAGGAGCTGATCAGCATCCAAAAGGGACAAGGGGGGGACATCCAGGGACAATCCCTGGGGCTGTAAACAACCCCCAGGGATTCTAGCAGCTGCCTGCATGTGTGGGTGGTTAAAGCCCCTCGCTGGCTGTGCGTGAATCCAGCCGGTTCTGCCGGAGCCTGGACACCTCCGCGGTCCTGTGTCACTGCTCCACACAACCAGTCCCTGCGCCGAGCTGCTGCCAGGGCTCAGCCCGCCTTCCAGCTCCCTGGACTGTGCACCGGCATGGGGACAGGTCCCAGCCCACCCCCGGACGCCGGGACCATGCACCAGGCTGCAGGGAGGTCACAGCCTGTCCCCGGTACCCCGGGGCCATGCACTGAGCTGTGCCCAGGTCTTGGCTCAACGAGCTGTGCCCAATCTCAGCTGGCTGTCTGAGCCTTGCACTGAGCTGTGCCCAGGTCTCAGCCCTCTTTCGGAGCCTTGCACTAAGCCGTGCCCAGTCTCAGCTCACCTCCCGCACCTCCGAACCACCGAGTGCCCCGCAGCCCGGTCTCACCGCTCTCCCAGCCCCAGGGGCCAAGCACCGGGGCCGTGCCCGGGCCGTGCCCAGCTCCGACCCCATCACCCGTGCCCGGAGCCGCAGCCCGGGCTCAGCCCCCTCCCAGCCCGTGGACCGACCCGCAGCCCGGTCCTATCCCCCTTCCCGGCCCCCCCATCACCAGCTGCCCTACGGGCGGTCTCATCCCGCTTCCCGGCGCGCTCCACCGACCTGCGGCGCGGTCCCGGCGCGGTGCCTGCCCGGCCCTGCTCGCTCCTCCCGCC
>VXAY01001542.1:834199-844972 GCA_013399855.1 Oxyruncus cristatus | reverse complement strand
GCGCCAACTGCGCCCACTACGCCAATAGCGCAGGCGGCGCGCGGGACGGGCGGCGCGGCCGCGCTTCGAGAATAGCGAGCCTGCGTAACCCCCGCCCTCCGCCCCGAGACGGGGGAGCGACAGCGGCACCGTCCGATTGGACGGCAGCGAGGAGGCGGGTTGAGCGCGGCGGGATTTGATTGGATAATGGCGCGCGGGGCGGAGAGGAGAGCGCAGGGATTAGAGGGCAGGGCTGTCATTTTGGGGAAGCCCCGCCCCCTGGGTGAGGGGGCGGGCGCGGACGCTCCGGCGTCCCCTCAGTGGGGCCGTTGTGTGGGGCTGGGCGGTTTTCCTCGGGCTTCCCGCCCAACGGGGTGTCCCGAGGCCCCTCTGCAGCCCGAGCAGCGCCCAGCTGGAGTGGGGCCGTTGTGTGGGGCTGGGCGGTTTTCCTCGGGCTTCCCGCCCAACGGGGTGTCCCGAGGCCCCTCTGCAGCCCGAGCAGCGCCCAGCTGGAGCTGAGGGGATGGCGGGGGCAGAATGGACATGACGGACATGGAGCTCATGGAGCGGGTCCAGCGGGGGGCAACCAGGATGGTTGGGGGACTGGAGCATCTCTCATATGAGGAAAGGCTGAAGGAGCTGGGGCTGTTCAGCCTCGAGAAGAGACGATTGAGAGGGGACCTCATCACTGTGTATAAGTATCTAAAGGTGCCAGGAAAATGGAACCAATCTCTGCTCCGTGGTGCCAAGAAATAGGACATGAGGCAAGGGGCAGAAACTGACACATAAGAAGTTCCACCTGAATACGAGGAAGAACTTTACTGTTCAGTGACCACACACTGGCACAGATTGCCCAGAGAGGGTGTAGAGTCTCCCTCACTGGAGATATTCCAGAGCCATCTGGACACAATCCTGTGCCAGGTGCTCCNCGGCCGCCGCTCCCCCGCCACGGCCGCCTCTGCCCGCGCTGCGCCAACTGCGCCCACTACGCCAATAGCGCAGGCNGACATGACGGACATGGAGCTCATGGAGCGGGTCCAGCGGGGGGCAACCAGGATGGTTGGGGGACTGGAGCATCTCTCATATGAGGAAAGGCTGAAGGAGCTGGGGCTGTTCAGCCTCGAGAAGAGACGATTGAGAGGGGACCTCATCACTGTGTATAAGTATCTAAAGGTGCCAGGAAAATGGAACCAATCTCTGCTCCGTGGTGCCAAGAAATAGGACATGAGGCAAGGGGCAGAAACTGACACATAAGAAGTTCCACCTGAATACGAGGAAGAACTTTACTGTTCAGTGACCACACACTGGCACAGATTGCCCAGAGAGGGTGTAGAGTCTCCCTCACTGGAGATATTCCAGAGCCATCTGGACACAATCCTGTGCCAGGTGCTCCAGGCTGACCCTGCTTGGGCAGGGAGGTTGGAGCAGATGACCCACTGTGGTCCCTTCCAGCCTGACCCATTCTGTGATTCTGTGACAGACATGGCCTCTGCATCTGTTTGACAGCCAGAAACCCTTACCCTGGCTTGTCCCAGTGCCTTCCCGGCCCAAGCAGCCCCTGGTGACAACCCTCCCAGCAGGATGTCCCACAGGCACACGGCTCCTCGGGCTGTGCCACCTCACACTCCGTGGTGTGGCCACCCTGTCCCCTTGGGTCAGGCTGTAGGTCAGGCTGTGGGTCAGGCTGGCCGGCAGTGCCTGTGCCGGCTGGGAGCGGGAAGGAGGCCCTGGCACCACACAGCCCTGCAGGCAGCACGAGGCAGGGCCAGGAGCAGAGATCTCGCCCTCCGTGTGCGAGATGTGGCAACCAGTTGGACACATCTCCCCATCAAAATGGCTCCCTGTTATTAGGTGCTGCTGCTGTGCCCTGTGCTGTGGCTGGGATCCCTGGTTAGGCAGGATTCCATCGTTTAAGGGCAAGCAGAACAAAATGTCTCTCCTTGTCCTGAAGGAGTCTGCAATCATCAACGTGATTTGCCTAGTTTTTAAAGACAGGGATGTGCCCAAGAGTCTCTGTGGCAGAGAAGTTGAGGCTTATATGGGAGGGACTGTTCCCAAGGTTGATGTGCAGGTCTGGAAAAGCTTGGATGAAAGCCTGGGAGCTCTCTCTGCCAGGCTTTGATGCCCAAACTCCTTGCCTGTAATCTTTGCCATCTATGCAGACAATATCAGAGCTATCAAATAATTCTACCACAATCTGAGCCTTTTTAAAAAAAAAAAGTCTGCTAGGAAAAGTACACAGCAATGCCCTCAGATAAAAGTTAAAAATTGGATGAAGCCAAATGTGTTGTTATGATTTTTTGCTTACCAGATAAAGTTTACATGGGCTGGGAAAACATTTTATATTGGTACCATGAAACCATTGCAGGAAATACCAGGAGATATCAGGAAACAGCAGGGTTTGTGGAGGCTGCTGTTACAGGCAGGGCTTGAATCCTTCCATCAATTCCTAATCTGGTGTTTCCAAGGCTTTGAGACATTGCTGGAGATGGGCTGGGATTTTTTGCTTTCTGTTTCTCAGTTTGTTGGGAAAGAGCTCAGCCTGTTAAATATTTGACATTTGCCAAGCTGGGAGGCTCAAGCACTGGAGGCATCTGAAGAATTCAGCCCAGTTCTCACACCTCTCATGCCCCAGCTACTGCTGGCAAACATGTGGATGCTCCGCTTGCATCCCTAGGTAAAGGACAAACGATCCCTGTGTGTGGTGTGGGAGGAGGCTGTGTGTTATCTGCTATGATTCACCCTGATAAATAACCTCCTTGAGGACTTCTCTTGTTTATGGCAACAGCCCCAGATGCTAAAGTTTACAGAGACTTTAATCCTCGCTGTTCTCACGCATATTTACTTTGCAGTTTTATCAGAAGCATCTCTTGAAAACCTCAGTGTTTTTATAATTAATTGAATAATGTGACTGATGCTAAAAATAAGCAGGCTTGGAAAAATGCCCAGTGAGCTGCTGAGCACTGTGTAGTGTAGCAACCGTAGCTGCATTCTCAGGGGTGTGTGTATTTTCCTAACAAATGCAGTCTCATGACTTAGAGATTAAATCTTTATTAGTTTGAAATTCACCCTGTTGATTTTTTCTGTGTTTATGCTGCATAATTGTTTCTGGAGAAATTAATATTTTTTAAAGGGACAGTGGCTCCTGATCGCAGAGGGGGTAGGTTAGTCTGAGCCTGCCCACAGAGGGGATGTGGGTGTAGAGTATCTCCATCCATCCACCATCCCACTGACTTTATATTATATTCTGTTCCAGGTCCGATCCAGTCACCATCTGTGTGTGACCAAAGCGCTCTGACACACGAGGATTCTGCTCACCCCAGACTCCCACAGAGTGGATTTCTCCTCCAGGCTCATGCACACCTCACCTCTGCTCCATGACGCTCAGCCATGGCCCTGCCCTGTGCTCTCCCTGACCTGAGCCTTTCCCGGTGCAGCTCCCCGGTGGCACCATCACTTCCTCAACTTTTGCTGGCTCAGGGCATCGTCTTATCAGTCTGGGATATTTTTATCAGTCTGAGCTCTGCAGTTCAGTCTGGGCCTCACCTCTGCTCTCCTGGAGAGGTTTTCCTGGGTGGCCAGGGCTGGGATCTTGCTCTGTGAGCGAGTGTGAGCAGAGGTGGCTTGTCTTACCCCCTCCCTCCCTGCTTTGAGGACAAAGATAAAGCAGCAGGGGAGAAACAAGGCGAGATAAATTCAGAAGGGACCAAACTCGGTGAGGTGAAGTGAGGTAGATTCTGTAATGCACTTGGTGAGCAATCACATCCTATCATCCCAGGGGAATCCCAGATACACAAGCCCTGCAAACTACATCATCAGCATCTTCCTCTGGAAAGCATCATCACACTAATTCATTTCTCCTGGCAGCCAAATGATTAAAGTTTTAAAACTAAATTACACACGTTGCTCTAACAGCAAAAACACAATAATGGCTCTCTGTTCCACCTGTCGCCTCTGTTGTAATGGCCTTAATGAGCTTTCAGCCTCATCATCTGAAAAATAAGAGATTATCACACGATGCTTTGTGCTGTAAAAGTGTTCTTGGAGCTGTGGGTGGGGTGTACCTGCAATGCCCCTGCTCTGAGGAGCTGCAGGGGAACTGTGGGTGGAAGTTGCAGTGCGTGGGTGTCTTCCCCAGAGCTGGGGGCACACCCAGAGCTCCCAAAATGGGGCAGGGTGTGAGCCCCATCCCCATGCAGGCAGCTGGAAATCCCGTGAGGTGAATGGGTACCTATCCCCATGGCACAGGATTATCCCATGGAGTGGAGTTATTCCGAGCTCGCGTCTTCCCAGCTTAATAACAGGCTGTGAGCTCCACTTTGATCTGCTTGTGTTTTTCACTTGTTCCATATTTAACTGAACTCATCATCATAAAGGCCAGGAACTCTTTCACTTTCTGTGCCACGCTGGGTTTCCTGTAGGACACACCTGCACGGTGGGTTTCTGGCCTGCCAGGACTGGGAATCCTGTTATCGACAAAGGGAGCGCTGGAATCTGGAGTCGGTGGATTCCTTTCACCAAACATGCAGCTAGACCTGAAAATCCAGCTGCCTGGCTTTTTTTGTTTACTGGTTTCCATGTCTGCTTCAGTGTGTCCTGGGAACGTGTGGCAGGACTCTCCGTTCCATTCCAGGAGGCCCAAGTGGAGCTGGTTTGCCCCTTCCAAAATCTGCGGACTGGAACCCGCTTTGCCTCAAGGCTTGTTGTGTTTATCAGTGTTATCCAGTGTCTGTATCCCAGGTTGTTTATCCCTTCAGTGCTCTGCTGGACAAGAGACTTGCTGGCTGTGGCCATGGTCTGTCCCACTGGTTCCGTCCTTCTAGCTGCAACCCCACAAACGCCGCCGTTACCCCAAATGCAGCAGAAACAACTGTAATCTGTGGTTCCCACTTGACACAACAACCTCTAATTTGGGATCCCAGGCAGCAGAGGTGACAGAAACTGTCCCTGCTGGCGCTGGGATTCTGCCTTGGGTTAATCACCCGCATGGCTGGGACCCAGGGGCTCATGAGTCCTTTTTGAAGGTGATATCAACTTCGGTCTTGCACACAGAACACCTGGAAGCTGTGCTGACCATTCCAGTCAAGCTTCTTATCAGATGCTTTCAAGAAAGACAAAGAATCTTAAATGCTTCAATTTTCACACTGACCCGACCACACTTGTGCTGACAGTACCTGCTGGCCATAACCTCTCATGTGGCAGGAAACAACCCACAAAAATCCCCTGAAGGATGTTTTGCCAAAACAGGCTTGAGAAACTTTAAAAACGTGCTGGAGGAGGTGAAGGTAATTTGGGTGAGTGTGCAGGTGATATCATTCAGTCCCTTGGCAGGGATCCGCTCCCAGAACTGCAGTGTAGCAATGGCAGTGCATTGTTCTCGTGGGATACTGACATAAATATGTGTGACCTTCTAAAAAATCTTAAAAGCTGTTCCTCTGCTTATAATTAAAGACTTCATGTGTTTTTTTCAGTCTTGTGGTTGCCCATTCCGTTCCCAAAAAGAGACATGTCAGTGTCCGCTGCTACGTCTGTGGGAAGCAGAGGGACCCAGCTTATGATTCCAGGAGTCCTGAATTTTCCAGGGGTATCCATGTTCCTCATTGCTGCACTCTGACTGTTGAATTTCTTCCTGTCCAGGCTCTCAGCCCTGGAAAGATTGACCAGTGAAAGGAGCAAGCAGGATCTCAAAAGGTCTGGAGGACAAGGGTGGTTTCTGGGACGGTGCCGTGCCACAGCTCGGGATCCCATCGTGCAGTGCCATCTCCTGGAAAGCCGGGCTGGAGACACGTTGCAGGCAGAGATTTGCTCCTGGGGGAGCAGCGGTGCTGCTGGCGGCTTGGCTGCTGCCTCCAATGGCCACAAAGACGATCCTCTGGCCTCCCAGAGTCCCACACCAAACTTCTTTTTCCCCAGCAGGCAGGAGGATGCTGCTTGCCCTCACCTCTATGGCAGAACATCCCTGCGTGGCTCCTTCCCAGTCTGGGTGCTGAATACAAATCTCCAGATACAAAAAGAACAGCAGAGGAGCACAGATAAACATCTAGAGATGTCCCTCCTTAGCTTTAGTTCTGCTTGGTTCCTGTTCAGCTGAATGCCCTGTGTACTTGCTCACCTTGTCAGCATCCTGTTCACCTGTTCCTCCTGATTTTTAAAAGACACTTTTCTCTCTCCTTCCCCAAGTCTGATGACCTCGTCATGAGCCACAGCCAAGCCCCTCATCACAGTGCTCAGCCTGTGTTTAAAATGTTGCCACATCATTTTAATGGGACAAAAATGTGAACGCCGGAACAAGCACCTGAATGAATGCTGGTGGCTTGACTAAGCTCTGTATTCATCCTGAAAAGACAAGAAAAATGGGCAGTTCCAATGGCAACAGGTTTAGTCCTATGAAACTAACACAGCTTAAATGCTTAGTCACTGAAAAAACCGCACACTGCAATTTAAAGCCAAAGGCTGGCATTTCAACCACTATTTTAGGCTATTGTGGCATCATTGAGCAGCTGGGAGATTACTGTACTTCACTAATCCAGCAGACACAGTGAAATAACTCGTGCTCCAAGGTAGGGCTGTAAAAGCTGTTATTTGAAAAAGACCATAATTATGTAAATACAAGGCCAGGAGGTTCACAAACAAGAGAAAAAGCTACTGTGACACGTGGCTGTTCACAGCTCTCCTTGGCCCCTTCACAGCGAGGATTCTGTGTTGCAAAATTTTTGTCATGAACCCATTTCTGCCCTGGCACACTCCGATGAACCGAAACAGCCTGTTTACCAAAAATGTACTTTTTTATTAAAATTCGTATTTGTAAAGGAGAGGTCATTACATAAATGAGGTAAACCAACACATATGACATAGTTCTCACTTTAAAAATAAATTTCAATTGAGCAATTGATTTGATTCCACAAAGTTCGAGAGGAAGAGTCAGGCAAGTGTTACTCATGAGGCGAGATGCCGGACAAGGCAGGACGAGGCAGCTGATCTGCCCAGACTCAGCTCAGAGGTGTCAGTCCCAAGGGGTTGGGAGTCTTCCAGGGACCAAACCCTTCCCATTGTGCTGTCCTTTCCTCCCCCATTAGATTTGCAGACGAGAGGAGATGAGTAAAGGCCCAGGGACAGGCAGCAGGGGCCTCTTCACTCCTGCTCTAACCAGGGGTCCCCCATCAGCATCCCCCATTTAAAGGCTGTGTAAAGGTTTCATTTGATTGTGCAAATCCACTCCCTCATCAGCTCTAAAGGAGACTTCACAGCAAGTAAATACCAGCTCTGGAAAAGTTCAATTTCAGAAGTAATACCTGGCAAGCAACAAGCCCGTTAAGTGTGACACACTTCGCAAGGTACAGGGAGAAGAAGAGTTAAGCTTCCTTCTTTTTCTTTTTTCTTCCATGCATGTACAAGTAGAGCTTTAATCTAAAAGTTTATTAAGTTGCTGCAAGTCTGTGAGAATCATGTTGACCGTCTTGTGCAATTAAGCTTTCTCATTAAGGACTGAGCCCCATGGCCTGAACACCTCAAAGAGAAGAGTGGCTGCGATGTTGTTTTACCCTGTGTAACGGTATAGGACAGTGAGAACCTCAGCTCTCTTTCTCAGGATGCCACCACACCAATACCAGGCACTACAGAACAAGCACCCCCACCAGCAGAATCAAGTAATGCCCCAAAATTCACTCAAATCAGTGGCTGACAAACTCCTAAACATTGGGAATTCCTGCATGGCTGACGCTCTGTAGTCCAGGTCCACTTCGATGGATTCAGGTGTTCTGGAGGTGACAAACTATGCAGATGAGGCAGAGATGGAGTTTCACCTGCTACACTCCCCAAGTGAAACTCATCCAGTCCCTTGGGTATTTAACGCTGTGACAGGAAAGACATTGCTCCAACACGTGTCCCAGGACAGCTTCTGGTAACCAAGACATGAAACCTTCATCACATCCGCCAAGTCGACAGCGAAATTTCACGACTGCACGCAGATAAAACATGAGGTGAACGCACTATTTTAATCCCATTGATATCCTCAGGGGATGTGGGAGGGATTTGAACTGCACAGAGGCTTGGTGCTGGTCTGCAGGGGCTGGGTGGATGTCACGCTGCAGGAGCAGATTCTGTAGCTCTCAGTGCAGAGAGAAGGTTCCACCACATCCGGTACCACATTTCCAGTAAATGCTTTCAGCAAGAGCCAGAAATGCATTCACTGCAGGTCATGATCACTGTACCTGGGCAGCTGCAGCACTGTGATATCCTGACAAAACTCTCCACATTAGAAGTCAGTTAAAGGCTATAGATCTCGAGGGAGAGAGAGAAAGAGAGAGGTGTCATACTTAGGAGAGCTTTTTTCCAAACAGGAATTAAAAAATAACTTTTTTAAATAAACCTATTGTTTGAGGAACTAAAGCAACCAATGTTAAGTTGCTGGTTTATTACACATCCTGGTAAGGCTCTGTATGAGAGTCTGAAAAGGCAGATTAGCATAAGATTAGCAGAGAAAGCTGTTTAGGCTCAGCAAGACTCCAAGGGAGCCATTCACACCGAGGAGAGCCAGCACCCCTCTCTCCTGTGTCCTCTGACAGCACGGGCAGGTTTTTCGCAAGGCAGTTTGCCATAAAATCATAGAATTGTTTAGGTTGGAAAAGACCTTTAAGACCATTGAGTCCAACCGTTTCCCCAGCACTGCCACGTCCACCAGTAACCCGTGTCCCCAAGTGCCACATCCACACGTCTTTTAAATCCCTTTGGGGACAGTGACTCCACCGCTGCCCCGGGCAGCCTGTGCCAGGGCTTGACAACCCCTTTTTCCCCAATATCAACCTAAAGCTCCTCTCCCAGCACTGTTCCTTTCACTGGGTCATACCATCCTGCTGCCCTGCCTGGCCGGGCTCGGCGGTGACCGGCGGGCTGGGTGTGTTGCTCTGCAAAAATCGACGGAAGTCCTTGATCATGGGGCGGAGGACCTGGATGAGGGCGCTCAGCGCCGCCTGCGTGCCCTCCATGGCCTGCGCCTGCCGCTCCTGGGCGCACGCCTGCACCTCCTGGGAGCGGCGGATCATCTGCAGCAGGTCGTTCTGCTGCTCCAGGTGCTGGGCGATCTCCTTCACGTGCAGGTTGGTCACCCGCTGCTCCTGCAGGAGCTTGGCCGAGTTCAGGGCGATGCGGCTCTTCAGCTCCTGGGGCTTGGCGGACACCTCGTGCTGGTGGGCCATCATCTCCAGGGGTGCCTCCGTGGTCACTGTGGCGGGGGCTTCCGTGGTGCAGTACTCCACCACCCCGTCCTCCAGGCTGTGGTAGGTTGTCTCTGCAGGAACTGAGAACAAAGAGCAGACAGGGGGGTCAGGGGTAGCTGTGATATGGGTTTTTTTTATCTATAGGACTATTCAGTGGATATCACAGGAATACGGCCTGTTCAGTGAGATAACACACAATGGCCAGAAACACACAAAATGACCTATTTAAGTCTACTCCACCCTCAGCCGGGCTTCCTTCTAGGCTGTACAATCCAAAGGAATAGGGAATGCCTTATCTGTCTAGACAAAATCATTTCTCAACCTCCAGTTCAGAACAATCTCTCCAAGCAGCATTAACTGGCTGACGTAATGGCAAAGACAAGACCCAGAACAGCCCCTGCCAGCACAGCAGGACAGCTGCTCTTTGGGATGCTGCACACTGGGAAATCAGCCCTGGAGATGCTTCTCCCCTTGCTGTTTCCCCCTTTTCATCCCCAAAGAGGAACTGACAAATCTCTAAGGTGCTAAAGGAATCTCTGAATCTAAAGGAACCTCGATTCTGAGGAACAGCTCTCAAAGCTGACTTTCAGCATGTATGTGCCTTGCAGCCACTCCCCTACAGCACAAGGGTAGAGGGGGGAATGGCATTTCATCAGAGATGGTGGGGATTCCTTTTTGCTGGGGCTTCTCCCTGCTCAGAGAGATGCCCTATCCCTGGAGACATTCATGGCCATTCTGGGTGGAGCATCCTGGTCTAGTGGAAGGTGTCTCTGAGGAGCTGTGGATGCCCTATCCCTGGAGGTGGTCAAGGCCAGGCTGGATGGAGCATCCTGGTCTAGTGGAAGGTGTCCCTGTCCAGAGAAGCTGTGGATGCCCTATCCCTGGAGGTGTTCAAGGCTGGAGCATCCTGGTCTAGCTGAAGGTGTCCCTGGCCATGGTGGAACAGGATGATCTTTCAGGACCCTTCTAAACCATCCTACAACTCTTCCCCACACAGGGCTCAGGGTCTCTTTGCCCCTCCAGCCCAGCACTCACTCTGGGTCAGGGTGACGGTGGTGGCCGAGGCGGTGATGGGGATGTCTCCGCCGTCCCCTGCGCCGCAGTCCCCGCTCGGCAGGCTGATGATGGTGGCCTCTCCCAGCAGGTTGCAGATGCGCTGCTGCATCGGGGTCAGGATCACCGGGGCGGCCGCGGCGCCGGCGGGGTCCTCGCCCTCGGTGGTGCCGGCGCCGCCGTTCTGCCCCTCGCCTCCCCCTTCCATGGCCGCCCGCACCTGGGCCACCTTGCGCC
Organism: Oxyruncus cristatus; assembly: GCA_013399855.1. Classification (NCBI taxonomy): domain Eukaryota; kingdom Metazoa; phylum Chordata; class Aves; order Passeriformes; family Cotingidae; genus Oxyruncus; species Oxyruncus cristatus. The sequence continues at coordinate 834,488 of VXAY01001542.1, read as the reverse complement.
GCACCTCGGTCTTGAGGTCGGACCACTTCTTCTTGACCTCAGGCAGCTCGCGGTGGCAGGTGGCCACGGCGTTGACGCGGCGCAGGATGTCGTGCCAGGCGGCGGCCTTGGCGGCCAGCGGCACGCCCGCGTTGAAGTGGTTCACCAGGAGGTGCTTGCCCCGCTCCAGCTCCTCCACGATGATCTCCACCTCCCGCTCCGAGAAGTTCATCTTACGCTTCTTGGCCGGCGGGGCCGGCGGCGACGCCATGGCCATGTGGGGGCACCGGGGGTCACACCGCGGGGGGGG
>VXAY01001542.1:792986-834113 GCA_013399855.1 Oxyruncus cristatus | reverse complement strand
CCCCGCACCCCCCCGGGCACGGCCGGCGATACGCAAATTGCGTACGGCGCCCGCCCGGCGGCCCCGCAGAACGGCCGCGGCCCTGCGGCACTGGCGTAATGGCTTCCAGAATCGGCCCCCCTTCCCGCCGCGCCCCATTGGACAGCGCGCCTGCTCGTCGCGCGCTGTGCCCGCCTGCCGCCTCCAGTGCTGCGTTGTCATTGGTTAACGGTCCTGCCTGTCACAAGGGAGGCCCGCCTCCCGCCTCCCGCGCCGCACTATCATTGGTTATTGACCCTGCCCGTCACGGGGCCCCGCCCCGCCGCTGGTCTCCGCGCACTGGGCCTGCGTGGGGCCGGGCCCGCCCGCGGGTTTCCCCGCTCTAATTCCATTGAGCGCGTTTCCCATCCATCAACGCAGAGCACGCCCTGGTCTGGAATCTACCGGCTGCGCGCCACGCCCATCACACTCAAACTGCCCCCCGCCTGTCCGTCTGATTGGACGCGCTCTCGCCTCATCCCCGCCTTCCCCCGGCGGTTCAGCCAGTCGCAGCCCGGTCCGCGCTCTGGCACCGCCCCCCCGGTGCCACACGCGAGGCATGCCGCGGCGCCTCCTCCCGATTGGCGGAGGCGAAGGCGTCTCCCGTGACGTCACGCCCGCCTCGCGCGAGGGGGCGTGGCCCGAGGGGCTCGGCGGACTCTGTGATTGGGCTGCGCGGGGCGTCACGTGGTGGCCGCGGCGCGTGGCGCGAAGGCGGAAGCGGCGCCATTTGCCGGTGCTGCGGCGTGAGGGGCAGGCAGCGCTTGGGTTCCCGTGTCGGCGGGGCTATGCCGGGGGCGCGGCGCTCTCTCGCCTCCCCCGTGGTCAGCGGCGTCCTCTGCCCCTGCGGGTCCCCGCACGCACCACTGGCTGAGGGCGGAGGGAGCGGTGGCGGGAGCGGCGGCAGCGGCGGGTCCTGCGGGCGGTCGCTGTGCGAGGCCTCCGAGCAGGAGCGGCGGCTCCGCGCGCTATTCCAGAAGCTCGATGTGAACCGCGACGGCGCACTTTGCATCCACGACCTGGCCGTGGGGCTGGGCCGCCTCGGGCTGCAGCGCTCCGAGCTGGACCTGTTGGTGAGCGGCGGGCGGCGGGGGCTGGACGAGCTCCGGTGCCGCGTTCCGGGGGAAAGGGAGGGTCGGGCCGCCCCCTCGGCTCCGTGCCGTTCTCGGGGGCGGGAAGCGGCTCCGGAGACCCTCCAGCTGTGCCTGGCCGGGGCAGCGGGGGCTCCTGCGCGGGGCACGGCAGCACACGCGTCCCGTTACCGGTCTGTGGTCTGACCGAGATGGGACATTCCCTGCGGGATGTGACGGCGCTGCTCCGCTCCGCAGGGAGCGGGGACGTACCTCTGGGTACTCGCCTCAAAGCGACCCTGCCGACCTGCACACTAAGCCCGGGGGAGTCGGTTTGCTCGCTCCCTGCAGGCACGTACCGTATTAACTGCCCGCAGTTAATAAGGTTCAAAACTTGTTGCTTGGGCAGGAAAAAAACTATAAAGGAAATGGCCTTTCTCCAGGTCCGAGGACAGGGCAGCTTGCATGCTGACTTAAGCTGGTAAAAGATCCTTTGGAAGGGGTTCCTGCAGTCAGGAATTTCCTTGCATCACCGCGTTTCCTCACACGAGCCCGTCTGGCAACTGAGTAGCAACTCAGTTTTGCCCAAGGTGGCTTATGCGCGCCAGACTCGTTTGTTTGAAGGGGTTAGAAGTATCTTGAAGTGTAGGGAGGCTGCTGTGCTATACAGTTTGCACGTGGAGTGTATAAAAAAACCACCGTGCAGCACTGGCTTTCTCTTTTGGTATCGGGAGCCCTTTGTGGTCACACTGCTCTCTGTACACTGAGGGTTCTGGGCTCCGAGGTTCAATATGATTGTGCTCTATTTAACCGTAATTAGTGCTATTTACATGTCTATGAATCAGAGCAATGGGCTTGTCCTCAGTGCTGCACAGTTTGTCCCTGCCGAGTCTTTTGTATTCTATGTGCAGGGCCATAAAAGAAGCTCAGTATCATGTGAGGATGGAAGATAAACACATGGGTGCAGCCAGGGATGTGCCACCACACAGTGCCTGAGTCCTGCAGGAAGGAAGAAGAGTTTAAGAATAACTTCTGAGTCACTGAAAAGATATTTAATTCAAGTGACAGTTCATATTCTCTCCCTGTTCTGGGAGTGGCGCCTCAATTTGATTGCTTTATTTGCATATGCCCATCCTTTCCAGAGTTTCTAGTTCCTCTCTAACTTTGAATCTCCAACACCTTAGCTTCTAACATTTCTCTTTGGTTGCTGCTGTAAAATATGAGAATTCCTTGGCAGTGTGGTCTTGTGAGTGGCTTAGTTTCTAAAATTGACACGAGTGCCATGGTGTTTTTCTGCTGGGTAAATTTTAGCACTGAAATCTGACTGTACCACATCAATCACCTGTGCATGCCCTGTGACACTGACCTGCTGCCACCCCTGGGGCACAATCCCTTACCTCTGGCAAAACTCCCTCACCTCCCAGAACGTTCTGTGTCACGCCTGCATGCCCACCTGGGTTTGCATTCCCTGCTCTTCCCATGCATGTTGCTCAATCCAACCTGACATTCTCCAGCCCGGGGAGGAAGCACCTTAAAAACAAACTGCGTTTTTGCTTCCCAGCAGAGAAGTCTCTTTGCTTTCCACGCCGTGGGAGCGGCAGAGAGGAACCGTTCTGCGGGGACTGGAACTCGCTGTCGGAGGGAAGCGCTGGCTGGACGCTGCTTAACAATCCTGTCTTTCTGCTGAAGCCCTTGTCTGTCAGTATTGTTCCTCAGCCCTCTGCCTCCTCTTCCTCTGCACGGGAAGTGGCTGGTTAGATGAATAGTGTGAGAACTGCCCCATCCCCTGGAGGTGTCCAAGGCCAGGTTGGATGGAGCTCTGAGCAGCCTGGTCTGGTGGAAGGTGTCCCTGCCCATGGCAGGGGGTTAGAACTGAATGCTCTCCGACTTCCTTTCCAACCCTTCCACTCTAGAGTTTGCAAAGCACTGTATGGCAGAGCATCCCCTTAGCAGGGTGAAAGGCATCCTTTAAGAGCAAGGATGCAGAGTCCAAAACTCTCGAGTTCCAGTTAAAAATGTGGGAACAGCCCTCGGAGAACTGGCAGGAAAACTTCTGCCTAGTGCAGTTCTTAGGAAGATCAAATAAACTTCCTGTTTCCCAGGCAGTTCTATTAATAAGTCAGTCTTTTTTCTGCTCCATCCTTAGCTAATTATGGCACCTCGATGCTTAACTAATGTGAGGTCATGCTCAAGAAAAGTGCTTAATCAAGATGAAAAACCTTTTTGATGTATCGGGCCGTGGTGTTTGGAGACCGGTTTAGGCATAAATCACATGGATTGCCTGGGATTAGTAAATTACTTGGTGCATTTTATTTTTCCTTCCATTCAGCAGTACAGCTGATATGGGAGTTGCCTTCCAACGTTTTGGGAGCAGATGGAGAAAACACTGGGCTGGTAACGTGAGGTTATCACCAATCTCAGCTGCGAGCTGCTAATCTCCCTGCGTCAGTAGGCTGAAAGTCCTTTGTGGTAACAATAAGTTTTGGGCTGAACTCGAAAAGAAAATGAGCAATATTTTGGCTCCTTCGCTGCTTCAGAGTCCTCGCTGAGATAAAACCCTTTGTGGCATTCTTGGAAAATTGCTGCCTTCTGTTTTAGAGGCCTTCTGTGGTGGGGGAGAGAAGGGGTTGTACTCAGATGTCCTCTGAGGTGGAATTTGCTTATGTAAACGGTGCCTTTTTTTTTTTTTTTAAACCCATGTTGTTATCTTTAAACCATTTGACAAATACAGTGTGCCAGACCAGTGAGCCTTGTAACGAAATGCTTGTTTGCACTGGTCAGCGTGAAGCAATCCACATACTTCACTTTGCGTGGGCAGTAAAGTGGTAATAACCATGTGAAGAATTTTTTTACAGCTGTTCTTGTTCTACTGTGTAAAGGGGTAGTCTTTTACTGCTAAATTCTATCTACTTCTGGAATGGTCAGCGTCCTGTTGCTGCTGCTTTCTGACTCTTATGTAGATTTATGGAACAGGAAGTATGCACTTAATGGAAATACGAGTAGATGAGCCACAACTGTGTTTTCTAATATAGCTGGACATGTCCTATTGTTGGAAGAATGCGTAATAGTAATATTTGTGTATTTGCTAATATAACTGTTTTCCTACTGATCCTGATTAACTGCAGGGCTGGAGTGCCATTCTAAAAACTCATCTCTGCTGCTGAAGTTCCAGACAATCTGGACTAGTGGAATTAATCACAACTACCTAGAGCCAGACTGAAGTGGTGAACTTTATCTGCAGCTGCCTCTTCTGTGGTGATGCTGAGCATCTTCTGCTGGGCTAGTTCTCTCCACTGCAACAGAAAGAGCACACGTAACCCTTGCCTCTTTTCAGTTCCAACTGTCCTGTTGCTGTGCTCTAACGATGATGTCCTCCTTCTCCTTGTGATATTTTCCTCTCCCAAGTTAATGTATGTGACTGCCTATTGCTCCCTTGGTATCAGCTTCCCCATGGGAAACTACATCAGCTCCCATTCTGCTGAAATCTTTCATCGCTTCTTCCTTAGCCTGGTATCTCCTCTTTGATCTCAAGGTTCTGGCTGTCCAAACTCCCCCACAAGCTCTGTTGTTCCCTTTTCCCACGTACCGAAGAAGCAAAGCCAGGCTGTGGTGTTCTGTTTGCTTCAGGCCTTTCCTCTGAACAGCTTTGCTTTTTAAGTGTGTCCCTGGACTCTTCCAGCTGTATACCCGTGCCATTCTGGGATAATAGATCAGTTAGCTCTTTCGCAAGTGCTTCCATGGATGGATTGAGAAACTCCTTCTACTGTAGCAGTTGCAAGCATAAAAAAATTTAATCTTGTTTCTGATCAATACTTTATCTCCTGTCGTGACGTCATTTAATTCTTCCTTTCAGGCTCTTTATTTCTGTAACCGTTTGACTCTCCAGAACTTTCGAGTACTCTGTGTTGTACCATGCACAATGCACTGGAATTCTCAGCAGCTGTAAGGGGCAGAGGGAGCAGGGACTCTTTCCTGTGTCATGCATTCACCTGTTTTCCATTCACAGCCATCTGGAACTCTGGAGGACCTGAGTTTTTACTGTGTACCAGAAGTCTGTTTATGATAAAAAGAGCAGAATTCTAATACAGTTCCATAATCTGGACTGGAATATCTCTCCAAACCTAAATACATTTAGGTCTCACAATACAACTCCAAATCTATATGTATTTTTACATCTTCCCCATTTGTGTGCCTTGAATCCTGCTGGGGCAGTTGTGGAGCTTTTAGCCAGGCTTTTGTAATTCATCCTGAAGGACTGAGCAACACAAGGTTGTATCAGACAAGCAAAGCACTGTTACAGATTGAAATTCCAGCTGATACCCTTCCTCCTGCTGCTTTCAGCAGTTATTTACCAACAGCTTCTCATCCACCCATCTCCTTACTAACCAAAAAGGACAAATGTGGGTGCCACGAACCAGTTTAACACAGGATGAAACTGCTTTTAAAAACACATTAATTACCTCCACACACATTTATGAATAATGTTTATTAAAATAATAAGCACAATAGGTCATATTTTGTGGGTCTGTAGGGACCGGAGGCCTGTTGCTGCTCTCTGTAAATTATGAAATGTGTGGTTTGCTGGAGGCCCTGTTCTCATGCACTTGTGCAAGAACAGAACTGTAGGTCAGTGATTTAGTTGTAGATAAAGCCTTCAAATCTGTGGTGAGTGGATGAGCTGGTGTGAATTTTGGGTTGTGTTACCTTCTCTGATTTAGGCTAAAGATGCAAATGAACTGCTTGTGATCAATCACATGAGTTCTTGACAGCTGCTGAAAAGACTTTGAGAAGAAATACAGGGGTTGACTTTGGCACAGGAGAAACTTCTGGGTGCAGTGTTGGTTATTAATAACCTTGGCCAGCAGCCCCTACAGTGAGAGCCTTGGGCTGAGGGTGTATTGGGACAGGGAATGTCAGGGGAAAAGGGCTGGCACCCTGCTGCCAGAGGTCCTGCAGGGACAGCAGGAGGAGGGAGGTGCTGGAGAGCAGGGAATCTCACACTTTCATGGTGAAAGTCTTTTCATGGTGAAAGTCTTAGTCTGGATCTCTGGCCATCAGCCCTGCCTTGGTGTGATTAATGCATGAACTGGGCAGTGCAAGTCCACCCCATGTTCAAGGGGAGGTTGGAAGCCAATTTTTATACGCAAATACATACAAGAGAAACTTGCTCCTGCGTGTTTCCCTTGCATATAAACAAACAAACAAAATTACAGAATAGGCAAGTGTTGCTTTATGTTCATGTACGTATGGGACTAGGTGTGTAACTCTTGAGGGATGTTTGTTCTTCCAGGGTTGTTTTTTGTCCAGCCTTACAGCAAATTGGAGCAGCCTGGTGGTTCTCAGGTTTATTTAGCAGAGACCTTTGTCCTATTTTGCAGTGCTAATGACTGAAGGATGCTGGCTGACCTTTGGGAGATGTAGCTGCCACTTCAACTGGAGCACATAAATTTTAAATGTCAGTGTTGTGTAGGAGTGTCTCTTGCAGAAAGGCATCCTGCATGTCACCGGTGTGGCCTTGCAGTGTTGCTTCCTGCAGGATGGTGTCTGTTCTGAACCCTGTAGGGAAGTGAATGCCTGTAGGAGCCCCAGTGAGTGAAATGAGACAACAAAGCTGATCCAAGGCAGCTGAATGTGCCTGTGTAGAATATGCAGCAATGCTTTGATCTTTTAACGTGTGTTCTGTGGGGCATTTTTTAGTGACCAGAGCTCGATACCTTGGTAAGTAGTGGAAATGTCTCCTTATTCTCGTACACACTGGATTATGAGAATCATTGATGTTGGTAGAGACCTGCAAGATTAAATTTAACCTTTGACAAACACCACCACTTTAACTAAACTGTAGCATTGAGTGCCATGTCTAGTTGTGTCTTGAACACCTCCAGGGATGGGGACTCCACCACCTCCCTGGGCAGCCCCTTCCAGTGCCTGACCTCCCTTTCAGTGAAGAAATTCTTCCTGATACCCAGCCTGAACCTCCCCTGGCACAGCTTGTGGCCATTTCCACTCGGCTTGTCCCTGGTTGCCTGGGAGAAGAGGTCAACGCCCACCTTTCAGGGAGTTGTCAGATTACTGAGATAACAGCAGGTAAAAAAACTCCAGACGTCAGGATACTTACTGTTTCTTTTAATTTATATTTTTAAATGAATCTGTCTTAATATTGAGAAGGACCCTTAAGTGGTGGTTGATGTGTTTATAAAATGACATCAAAACCATAACAAGAACTTGGTCTCCTGTTTAAGAGCCCTAAAAAATGATGGCGCTGCAGCCCCTTGATCTCAGCTGCACGTAGTACAACATGATATGTTGGAGGAGGAGAAGGGGGAGGGAGTATTTTCCTACAGACCTACTTGTAGCAAATGGAAAATGAGTCTTTGTTCTTGTTCATGTCCTATGGCTATATTTGTCCCCCTGAATGTGGGACATGAGCACAGTTTAATGACGGCCCACTCTTTGTCTCGGGTGGAGGAGCGTAGCTGTGATGACTGGTGTCCATGTGGGAAGACAGAGGAGATGTCTTAGTTTTTCCAGCTCATGTTGGGAGCTGCAGGGGAGCTTCTGGCAGCTAAAGTGGCTTATAGTGGAGAATTCTGCTCTAAGAGAAATTGTTGAAATTTTTAGATCATGAGCTGCTTGGAAAGGCAGAGCTGTTTGGTATGTGAACCTACGTGGTTTAGCCTGAGGAGAACTGTGTGAGGGCAAGCCTGGGCCTGGGCTGCTGCAGGGCCATCATTTCCCATTAGCTCTTTTCCTGCTTAACTGTCTGGTGCAGCAAGAAGTTAATTTCCTAATTTTGGAGTACTAAGGATGCCCTTAGTCTGGTCTATCCTTGTTCCTCGTATAATACGACCTTGGTGGAACTTGCTGTTCTGGGCAATGGCTGCATGTTCCCCCTCCTTGGCCAGCTCTTCTGTATTTCTGTACTTGGCTCTGGCCCCTGGATGCCTGAATATATCAGCTAGGATAGTTAATTGCTTGTGCCAGGGTTCCTGTAATGAGGTGACCCGAGTTTCTTTGTAGTGTTCCCTGAGCTATGCTGTGTCACCTTAATATATGAACCTACTTGAATGTCACCAGACAATTTAATTATTTAAGCAGCAGTGGCCGAGACATTTAGATTTTATGTCTTAAGAAGCGCCGTGCAGGCTTAACTTTGGCTCTCTAAAAAGTCTGAAGTACTTAACGTTTCCCTCTTTCAGCAATTCCATTTGAGAAGATAAGAGGTAATTGGTAGAGTCACGGCGGCCCATCCCAGCTGGGGGGCTGGGTGCTATCTGTGGGTGACACACACACACACACGTGTGGGCAGCAGTGCTCCTTGGGGTGCTTCCAGGAGAGCTCCCAAAGGAGGTGTGTCACTGCTGATTCCTGCGGGGTCACCTAAGGAACCGGAGACGGCAGCAGCAGCTCTTCCTGTGCCCGAGAAGAAGGGTCACTGCTCCCAGCACAGCTCCCTTCCCTCTGCCCCCCTCTCCTTTTGCTCTCCCTTTCACATTTTTCACATGTTAGCTCTTTGTCAGTGATGAGGCTCACATGCTTGTGGGAAAATGCAAAAAAGTCTTCTAGAAGCCATCTTAAAGCAGAAATGTGAATTTCTGCCTGGTACTACCAGCCTGGAAAAGGTAACTGCCTGTCTGAAAACTGGAGTTTTAGACTTAACGGGTATTAAGATGGAGCCTGATGATGTGGCTGAAGAAGATACAAGGTAACTTAGGTTTGTGGCTTAAACAAAATCCCCCTCTGACAGCTTGTGGTACAGAGGAAAATAGTTTTAATTGAGCAAAACACACCAGTCTCTTGCTCTTTCCCTTCTCTTTTGTCTCCATTTGGATATATTACACAACTTTATTGTTGGCTTCTCCTCAGGCTGTCTAATGACTATCCATTTTGGTGTGTAGGACTCCCAGGCCAGCTGCCACAGGCGCCTTCTGTCCCTGGTGACTGGTGTGCTGGCCAAGAGCCAGTGTTCAGATCAGCCCTCCTGCTTTTCTGCCTTAAATCCCAGGTTTGGATCATGCAAACAGCTGGAGTTGGAGGGCTGGCTGTCTCCTAATAAAGCTGAGGTTGGGAAAGCTGTTTTACTGTGGCCTAGGTGTTCATGATTTCTTGAAAAAGTGAATTCTTGCTCCTCATATGTTCCTTTGTGTCACCCTTCAGGCTGGACTCACGGTATTTATTGCATCTTTTCTCTCGTGTGAATAATTGGCTTTGTGATGGTGTTGGTAGGGTAATACTTCCCTATGAATTCCCTGTAGGAGAGCAGTTGTCTTGCCTCTAGCTATAATCATCCTGCTGTTACTGGGTTTATTATTCTGACCTAATAAAATTTCCCACTTGGTAAAATAAATGCTTTTTTCCCCTAAATATGATTAGAGAAGTCTGTCTGTTCTCAAGGAGCTGTGTGAATTAGTGTGGTGGCAGAATTCCTCTGAGGTTTCCTTCAGTGAGGACAGAGGCCAAGGAAGCATTGCTGAGCTTCTGCTTTAATTGCACCCCAGGCATGTAATTTCTTGCACAAATTATTATTTTCCTATGAAATCTCTGCATGAGCAAAGGAAGATGGGGTCCCTGCTGTGCACGCACCACTTACATTAATACTGTTGCAGGGCAACAATTGCAGTAGTGTCAGGTAACATCAGCTGTTTAATGGGACCTTGTAAGTATTAAGTGACCACAGAGGACAAATCTCAAGCCCCACATGGGTGCTTTGCTTTCTGTATCGTGGCTTGTAGCTCTGTGAGTGCTGGGGCAGTTTGCCTGCAGCCACAGGCAGCTTGGATGCCCTTTCCACACCGTTTTGGCCCCCATCCATGAGTAGCCTCAACTGGTTACCCCAGCAGAAAGCTCTGTAATTTTTGGCGCGTTTAATGAGGTTGTGAGAAGAGCAGGGGAGCAAGGTAAGCGCAGGGCTTATGTGGATGTGTGAGATGACTTGTTTTAGTGGCAGTAAGCTTCAGATTAGCTCACAGCTGCTTGTGAAACCACAGCCTTAGGCTAATAGGAGCTGATTTTGAACAACCCTGCCCAGTTCAGAAAATCTGCTTTGTTCTTCTGGCTTGAGAGCATTAAAAACTTTCAAATGTCATCTTAAAGGATCTGATTCACTTCGTGTTAGAAAGTAGTTTAACTTTTGTGCTTGTAGTTGTGATGACTTGCAGCAGCTCAAGATAATCGAGGCATGACAAGAATTCCTCAGTCTTTTCTGCCTGTGCCTGAGCCTAGGCTTCTGACTGCATCCCAACTACAGCTGGACTGGGCCATTCCTCAGAGAGGGGCAGGGCTTTTCCACACACCCATCCCAACGGTACTGCCTCTGGATTTTTAAAATTTTTTTCTATGTGGTTAGTTTCTGGCACATGTCAAGTTTTAAGATAAAAAAACTTTGTTGCGTACTCTATGTAGACCTTGTGATTAAAGAGCATTTTTTTCTTCCTAAGTAATTCTGGTGTATTTGCAGAAGAATTCTTTTTTAATGTGATGCCTGCTATGTACTTGTCTCTCACTTTTTCCATTACTCAGGTTGGTTACAGGAATTCAACTTTAGCAAGTTGCCAAATGTGATTAGTGGTTTTCCTTTATTTGCAGATTGGCTGCTTAAAGCTTGCAGACCTTCCAGATTTTGGATCTTATTTTCCCATCTAATATCTGTATAAAAGAAGTGTCCTGCAGTCTATCACTCTCAAAAGTTAAAAGCTGAAAACTGACGTCCTTTGCTTCCTGTGGATCTTGCTTTGCTACGGTGGGTAGGGAACCCTGGGTGATGGAAGCTGTGGTCTGTACTCATTTCCCTTCATGTCAAAGCCCCCAAACTTATGGAAAAGCCATAATACTTCGGAAGTGAGACATGCAGTCCCCTCTGTCCGTGGATGCAAAGAACCTGGGAATATGAAGTAGGATGATGTACTTTAAAATGGGAAATGCTGCAGGGTTCCTCCAGGGTGGGTTGACTCTTGTTGTATATCTTAAGGCCGATATCCTCACCAGTGGAGGAGCAACTGCTGCTGGGGCAGCAGAGAGGAGAACATGGCATTTCTTGCAGAAATCCAGGGAATATATTGGTATCTGTGCTTATATATTGGTATCTACTCATAGTCCTGCTCTGGCTGGTCCTAGCCTTGGCTGGGGGGTTCAGCGCTGGTCCAGCAGAGCTCGGCCTGTCGGGGTAAGCGCCGCTGGTTTAAGCGCAGCTCCTGCACAGATGAATGGCCGTAAACGCTGTGTGGGCGCGTCGCTGTGCTGCGCTGGGCGCCAAGGGAAGCAGCACAATGCAGCACCAAAGAGCTATTGTAGGCTCGGATGAGACTATAATAGACCAGGGAGCGAGAGAGAGTGCAGTTGGAGGTTAATGCGGCCGTGGCTGGGCAAAGCCGGCTTCTCTCCGCACAGCCATCTGCCGCCCTAACAAAGAGCCGGAGCCGAGGCTGCAGACGCGGGTACACACATCCCTCGGACCGTCCCGTTCCCTCGGGGCCGTGTGTTCCCCGCTCGGGTTGGGTACCCGGCTGCCCTCCCTGCCCGCGGGCGCGCTCTTGTGCGGGCGGCCCGGGGCGCGCTCCCGGCCGGCTGCGCGCGCTGCCGTGCTCCGGAGCTCCGCAGTGTTGGGAGCGAGGATTGGCTGGGCACTGCTGCAGTGGGGACGCAGCCCGGGTGCTCAGCATCGCTGCTCAGCCTCCCCGCTCCCCTGCCGTGCCGCCGGGATGAGCCGGGACGCGCCGCTCCACTGGCAGCTCTGAGAAGCTCATCTTTAGCTTTGCCTCCTGAGCGCAGCGTCTCGGCTTCTCAGTCCAAGCTCAGCGTCTCTCGGCGTCTCCGTGCCAAGGGGGCTTGTGCTTTGTCTGTTGCCATCAGATTTCTGAGGCTCTGGTACAATGAGCTGCTTGTCAGGCCAGGCACGACTGCAGTAGCAGCAATTTCAAAAGGCAGGAAGCGTCCGCGGGAGCGGTCTGTAAAGAATTCTGAGCCTGTGGAGTCGCTGGGTTGAACCTCCCTGCTGGCTGCCGTGCCGATTCCCGTCTTGGGGGTGCTTGGTAGTGCAGTCACATCATCCTTGGCAGCGGGCAGCTCCCGAGCGCGCAGGGTTTCCCTGCCCGGGATGCTCGCTGGAGCAGCAATGCTGCAGACCCTGTGGCATTTTCTGTCTAGCTTCCTTCCCAGGGCCGTATGCCAAGGTCCTGCAGATGAAAAAGAGGATGAGGCCAGAAACACCACCCCACTTCCAGGCCCCGGGGAGAAAGGGCCAAAGATGTTGGGGAAGACACAGGACAGAGGGACTGATCCCACTGAAAGGAGACCAACTATCCTACTGGTGGTTGGACCCGCAGAGCATTTTCCAAAGGTAACGGGACATCCAGGGGCCTGAGGAGGGGTTGGTGCACATGACAGCCGAGTGTGTGGTCTGTGGGAGAAGGGCTGTTGCAATTGGAGTGTGTGTGTGAATTTGGGGAGGGGGGAGAAGGACAGAAAAAGGGAGCAGTGTCCAATGTGTGTGCCTGCTAGAAAGGAAGGGAGGGCAGGGGAATGACTGAAGAGAGGAGGTGATCTAACCTTCCAAACATGATGTTCTAAGTGGACAAAAAATGCTGTTTAGGGGCAAGAAGGAGTGTGTGGGGTCTCCAAGGTTCCTTAGCAACTTGTAAGAAGCATGACTGAGAGGGCAGGGAATGATAATGCAGGTTAGTGGTGAGTCCCACCCCTGCACTGGAGATCGGCAATGGATCGGGTAGATCCTAAAATGTTCCCGCGTCAGTCTCTGGTAATTTGGCAAGCCTCTGGTAAAACTTGCATGTTCTGGGCAAATGAGTAACTGGCTGTATTATTTGAATGGCTCAGCCCAGAAGAGAGTAAAGCCTGTCCCTGGGGAGCGGGTGGCATAAGGGAGAGACTAAAATCTGCCTGAGGATGGGAAGTTCCCAGGGGATGGGAGAGCAGGGAGGTGGTGGGGGCGCACAGTTGGCAAAGAATAAATGGTGAGGCTTTGTCTGGGGGGAGGTGAACAAAAGCTGCTTAGTTTAGTGCTGGGGCTTCCAGCACAGTGCTGGCCGACTGCAGTTCTGGTTTGTTATAACGGGAAGGGAATGCTGTCCATTCTCCCCTGAGGATGATGCAGTCAGCTCTGACTACATGTGGTTTAAGACGAAGGGTGTGACCTGGGATTAGGGGAGAACAACCCCTGCGAGGGGTGGGAGTTGGGGATGACACTGAAGGGCTGCAAGGGTGTGTGACTTTCAGGATCCAGGTTATTTGACAGGGAATCAGGTGTGGTTGTTGCTGCTGCAAGGTTTCCTTTTAAAATGGGGGATGTTTAAGAGGGGATTAATACCTGTTCTGCTGCTGTTTTGAATGGAAACAGACAGGATGGCATTTCGCATTCTGGGGAGCAGAAGCCACTCCCTGCTTGAATCAGACTGAAAAATCTGCAGGGACTTTTGCCTTCATGTCTATCCTTAGCAGTTAGCACTGTGCATCTCCTTCCAAAAAAGGAGCATGCGCGTCTTGCGAAGAGGAGGACTTTGGTGCGCAGAGGTTGAAGAAGGACAGAGCCTCCGAACTGAAGTAGCTTGTGATGACAGCCTTGGAAGTGTAGGGCTGAAAATCTCTGGTGTCTTCCAGGGAACAATAGTCCCTCAGTCAGGGACAGTCCATCTGTTCACACCTAGAAATTAAGCTTTCTCTGAAAGCTGATACCAATCTTCTCTTTCCTGTGTGACCCTGAGAAGTTCTGCTGCGTTGGAACCCTAAAATTGGCTAATGGAGAAAGACCTAGAGGATAAGGATATGGGAAAATGGAGTTGTTGCAGCTTAGGAAGTAACTGCCCATCTGCCAGGAGGTTGTGACTGTGTAATTTTAGCCTGCCCTGGTTGTAAAGTAAAACGCAGTGTAAAGCTCTTCTGTTGAGGATTATGCAGATATGTTTTACCTTGCAATTCAGGCCGGCTAATGCTGCATCCAGCCACTGTGGCTCAGCTGATGGACAGCAACTTGTTAAGCTGCAATGACTTGTTTGTGCTTGATCAGATATCAGTGTTCTAATTACCTGTCTGAAGGAGAAGTGTTGGGAAAAGTCTCATACAGCCTTAGGGAGAGATAATAAACCATTGTGAGCAAACAGTATTATTTGGTGTTTATAGAAAATGTGGGGGCTTTTGTTTTCTGCCACTGGCTGGCTGTGACCTTGGGAGCAGTCTCTTGACTGGTAGGCCACTTTGTTTTGTAAAAACACCTGTAACTACCTATTTGCTAAAAACACAAAAAGTCTGACACCTGCTACTGGTGTTAAGGAATTGCCATGTATCAATAAACTTGAGTGGAGGGGCTTCCTGGCCTTGGCTCATGAATCTCCACTTGTCACTGATGTGTTTCTCCTCAGAACCTTACCTGAAGGGTAACGCTATGAGGCTGTTTGTGCAAATGTGGGAGAAAATACTGATTGCAGATGTGTTGTGTTGGCCCCGGATGTGTGTACACAGGAGAGAGGGATAATCTGCCCCTGATGTCACCATCTGGACTTGTAACTTTGGATCTGTGTGTTGTCAGTGGAACAGGTCACCTTTCCTGGTTACCTTTATGTCAAAGACTGCGTAGTGTTGTCTGCTGTCCCTGGTCTTTATCCTTCCCCTTGCAAAGCTTTGGCTGGCTGCACCTCTTTACTCTACTGGGGTCTCTTAAATGATTAACTCCCCTCCTTCATACTCTCTGTGTTTTGAGGACTTTCTGTACTGTCCAATTAATTATAAGCTAGTTTCCAGAAATTACAAAAGACCAAGTCAGCAGAACCCAGTGAAACCTTCGAGCAATGGGGCTGGGCCCCAGAAAGCTGTTTTGCCTCTGAAGGAGGATGTTATGTGACTGTGACGCTTGCTGGCACTTGATATTTTTAGAGCCTTTTTTTTTTTTTTTTTTAGCAAAGTAAATTCAAAATCAAACAGCATACTTTCCTGCTCCTTGTATGGCTGCATCTTTCCATCCTTTGGGAGGTACGTTCTGGAGCTGATGTAGTAAATCAGTGATGAAGCAGATGCCTAGAAGAGTACAAATGACTTGGAAAGGTTAGCGTTGGAATGGCGGGGTGTGGAAACTGGTAACTCGTGCAGCATTTAAAGAAGAACCAAATCGTATAAATAAAATGAAAATGAGTTGTCAGCTTCCCTGATGACAAGAACAGTGAGCTGTGAAGGTAGACAAACCCAGATACTGCTCCCAGTATCAGCCAGGCTGGCTCTACATCACCCAAAAACGTGTAGGTCCAGCTTTGGCTTCGTGGGCAGAATTGGTGGCTGGAAGAAGTATCAGGGAGGAGTGACCTTATTTGGTGCTCTGTGCCCTGTCCTTGGTTTGATCAGGAATAGACAGTGCTAATGAGGGATGTACTGTCCGTGGCTCACGCCTGAAGCCTTGGGCTGGATGTGCTGACCACAGGGGCTGGCGGAGCAGGACCGGCTCTGTGTGTGCTGAGACTTGGGCAGTGACCCCATGCCAATGTCCCAGAAGCACTGATCCCTGCAGCCTTGGAGAGCTGCCTGGCTTTTGAGTACTTCCAGCTTTACCACGATTTTTTTTAGGTGAAATCTAAAAACTTCTTAATGCTTGTTTAAGCTCCCTTTGTCATTATAACCTGAATTGCTGGTATAAACTTCATTCGTAATCTGTCTCTCCTTCTTAGCTTGCTGTCCTGTAATTAATACCCTGCTTAAAATCAGCTTTAACCTCATTAGCTTTCTCCTTTCCTCTGACGTAGGTAGTAGGGCTTTTTTTCCTAAAATGTGCCGATTTTGCCTTTTGTCTCTAGCTGCCAACTCCAAACAGAGTTCCTTAGGAAAATCTGCATCATGTTGGCATAGCAACTGAGCTGCCAAGCAGCTATAATAGTGATGCTTGGCAACTCGTGGGAAGGACTGCTGAGGATCTCGAGGCTTTGTGGAGCAAATCTGAGTTAGATTTGTTCACACAGTACCTGTTGCTGGGGGGGAGCTGCTCTGCTCGCCTTGGTCAGGCTCCTGAAGGTGTTTGGTGCTGGTCAGTGGGGGGGATGTGGCACTGGGGTGCTGCTTGCAGTGAGGCTGGTGGGAAGGCTGGGGTGTGCTGTTGGCGTGCATGCAGTGAGCTGCTGCAGCTGATCTTTAAGAGGATCTGGAGTCCCTGAGAAGATCCTGTTTTCGTGTGGAGAGACGTCAGCAGGGAGTAGGTTAAGCCTGGTTAGGTAACGTGGCAGTGCAGCCATGGTTGGTGAGGTGCCCAAGGGAGGGCAGAGGAGAGTGTAGGTCATGACTCTCAAGGGTACTGAGTCGCTGTGGGTTGTGATCCATTAAGCTTCAAAAAAAAAAAAAACAACTCCTTGGAATAAAGCCCCAGATTAAATATTCCCAGTTTGTGTGATTGACATGCAGCTCCACAAACGGCTCATTACAGACCTTGGCTTTGCTTTAAAGAACAAAATACCACGGTAAAGACGTAAGGGCCCCCTGTGTGTGAGGGCCTGAGGAGGGGAGTGCTGGTTGGACTTTGCTCTGCCAGCCTGGCTGTTTAAACACAGCAAACACCAGAAAATGTTGCTGTGTCCGCAGTGGTGGCGAAAGCTGTTATCTGGGCTGGCTTGAACCAGTTCAGCAAACACACAGTGTTACTTCTAGTGCAGGCAGGATTAGAGTTTGGGCTATGGGCTGTGGCTTTCTGCATCTTCTCTGTGTGATAGCTTCTCTCTGATAAATATCAAGACTATAACTCTATTTTACAATTCATGTTAGCAATCAGTAATTCTGTCCTGAGCAGCGTTGTTACACTTTGGTACTCTCTGGTGAGCTTGGTGTTATCCCATACATCAAACTCCACTAAATGCTCAGAAACCTGTAATTATATCTGCATTAACTGGTGCTTGTGCCACACTCCCTCCAGCCTGGCTTGCTCCTAATGAGACCTCAGGAACTCGCTTGCAAAGCAGTTAAATTGTCAAGGGTAGAAGCTGGAAAATGTTGTTCTGCCCTTGCCACTTCTTGTAGCACAGATCTGACTGCAATATTTAATTGTATTCGGAAGAGGAGGGAAAATATTAAGCTGGTGTAACTGCTGTGTGGATGCTTAGCTAGGAGGCTTAGAAACAGCTGGGGCTGTTTTGAAGCCTGCCCTTGATTTGGGTGATTTTGTGTGTATTTGGCACAATGACAAACCTCCACAGGCTTTATTGCTGCTGTGTTAGTAACACTGGAGTGCTGCAGATGGGAGAGATCTTGGTGTGCAGGGGTTGCCTGTTCCTAGCTGACACAACTGGTTTTGGGAGAACTTGCAGCCAAAGCCAATCAACTCTGGCACAGCAAAGTAACCTTGTAAAAGTGGAATTTCAAGACTGCTCTTTAAGCTGGATATCCTGAACGTGTATGAAGGCAGTAAGTGGCTGGCATCCTGCTGTTACTGTGTTTTAGAAGAACTTTCTGGAAGACAGTGAGAGTCCCCCTGTGTTGCATGGTGGGAAAGGTTATGATCAAGACTGATCCTTACTGTGCTGCCTGTGTAAATCCCCACAGAGGTGAGAACAGGATCAGGAAGGACTGATGGGGATGTAAGGAACAGCAAGTGTCCTGGCCCTTGGCCAAAGCCTCTTGAGTTAAGAGGGACACCCAGTAAGAGTTAACTGGTGGTGGGTGTGATGTAAGGGTTCTGGGTTAATGGGAGCCGGGTGTTGAGCAATGGGAGCAGCTCACATGGTTGATGTGTGTCAGATGGGTGGGACTGTACAGCCCCGGCTTCCCTTTTAAGTAGAAGGGCAGGGCTTGTGCAGCCAATCCGCGCCGGAGCCAGCCTCACTCATAGGCGTGTGTCATGAGACTTGCTGGTATTTCCTTTCCACTACACATTGAAATTAGCTCAGGGGAATCATTCAGTTTTACTTCGTTTCCTTCCCGGTGGGTCTGAGCAGGGCAGCTGAGTCTGGGGCTCAGAAAGATGCTCTGCCTCTGCCTGTACGTGCCGGTGCTCGGGGAGACAGAGTTTGAATACTTTGAGTCGAAGGGGCTGCCGGCTGAACTCAAATCCATCTTCCGCCTCAGCCTCTTCATTCCTTCCCAGGAGTTCTCCACCTACCGCCAATGGAAGCAGGTATGGCCCCGAGGGAGGAATGGAAGGGAGGGAGAGATGGAGGGGTGATCTCTACACCCCGAGTGGCTGATTGGAAGGGGGGGAAGTCTGTCATGGCTCTGTTGTAATAACTGAGTACAGCATGGACACACTTCTCGTGCCCCTTGGCAGGGATTGCTGAAGCAGTGTGGAGTGGACTTTTTTCTTTCTCATTCTTTTGTTCTGAATTGGGTGAGATCTTGGTGCCCCAAGACTATTTAAACCAGTGGATTTGACCTGAGTTAAAAAGAGAGAAAGGGGTTTTCCAAATTACAGAGTCTTCTTCAACTGGTCTGTTCAGATACAACGTTTCCACATCCTCTTCCTTTTCCTTCTTCTTACATCCTGCCTCCCTTCTGACATGAGGTGTGTAATGTAGTGTCAGCTCAAGCTGGTGAATGTGAGCAGGTCTGTGCTGTGGAGCAGGAGAGCGAGTCTGTGTGAGTGACTCAGCCGGAGGTGGGTGGGCTGAGCTGGGGGAGGTTGTGCAGGAACCTTTTGCTTCGGAAGGGAGATGCGCTAAATCCATCTTGTGGCTGCTTCTTTTTCGTGACCGGGCTGTCATCCCAGAGAGCTGATTATTGATCAGCAAAGCTCGGGAGGCTTTTTACGCCTTTGTGCAGAGACACAAATGGGATGCTGCAGGCTGGGAAGCGTGTGAGGTTCCACAGCCCTACAGGGGCTGTGACTGTGCAAGTGACCGCAGGAAATTCTGCGGCCAAAATAGCTGTCAGTGACCAGATTTCATATTTGCTGTTAAAGGTGAAGAGCTGCAGGCAGATCACATCTCTGGAGAAGATGCTGGGAACTTGGCTTTCCCACCCCACTCACGTGTGTGTTGTGGGTTACTATCGGACAGGCCTGCAGTGTTTTTGCTCTGTGATTGTGGGGGAGGAAGGTGATCAGAGCAAAGCTTTTATTGCCTGTGGTCTCTGATCACTCGTGGCACCTCTCTGCGGTTGTTGGGGCGTGCTGAGAGAGCAGGAGCAATTGCACAGTCACATCTCTGTTACAGTGCCTCTGAATTATTAATGCCTGTCAACTGGGTGGGGGTTGCCAGTGAGAGGGGGAGCCCTGATTCAGCTGTTCAAGCCCAGCGTGCTGACAGGCAAGGGGTGTTGGTCTATATTTAGCCCACAAGTTGAATGTGAGGTCGTATCTGAATTTATAACAGTCATATGATAAATGGCAGGTTGGGAATACTGGGCATACCTCGCAGGTCAGGGCAGCTGGGACAGCACTTTCTTATTTAAGGTTCAGACAGTGATTAGGAATAATCCTCACAGCATTAGGGCTAAAGAGACAAGACTTGGTGGGTGAGAGAGTTGTAATAGCAAATTATTTAGTATTGAAGTAATTTAAAATGGCGTTGAAACAAAGACTTAAGGCTTATGAAGGGGACTGGTGGTCATAGACAGTAAGCTTAGGTTTGCCTATTACCTTTGAAGCCTGAAAATCGAACAAAATATTGGTGAATGGAGGGTTAACCCAGTGTTTGATCTCAGCTCAGAGCTTCCTTGACAACCCATCTGCTGTGAACATGAATGTTACAAGCATTGAAACAACACTTTGGGTGATGCAGTGGACTGAATCATAGGACATTTAGTGTTGCTCACTGATTCATGTTGAAAAAGACTTAAAAGCTGTCAAAGGCAAGTGACTGAACAAGAAAGGGAATAGGAACTCCCTGAGCCACATTCTTGCAGTCTGGAGATCACCTCTCCTGTCATGCAGCCGTGTACCCTTACATAGGACAGTCCATGGGCTATTGCCTCATGCTGCAGTGAGTTAATTAGTCATTTACCTTGTCCTAGATGTCTGGCACAGTTTGATCTTGATTTTAGTTTTGTCCTACTAAGAACCTTTTCTTGCTACATATGCATCTCATGGAAATTTGTGTAATTAAAGCAAATAGCTTCAGGGTGCCTAAACCAGTTCACAGGGGTTTTTATCTTTGACTGTGTTCACTAGACCTGGACAGGCTTTTGCTGGTTGGAGTGAGTTATTGCCAGAGGGAGCTTACTTCTCCAAGGATCGTAGCAGGCAAGAAATTCCTTCTGTTCAGGTTTTTTTTTAATACCTCAAGTTCTGTGATTCACTTTTAATGCAAATCTGGTGCTTCATACTTAGTTCAAGAACCTTCACAAGGGCTTTGTAAGGTGTTAAGATACAGTCCTGAGATTAGACACACTGCACTAGCAGAATGTCCCTGATAAAGCAGGAGGCATTCTGCCTGCATAGTGAACTTTGGAAGACAGTTGGAATCAGGTGACTTTTCTACGCTACTGCTTTGCTCAAATTCCTTTGAGGAATTATAGTTCTGTCATTGACTTTCTGGAGGAAAAGTCAAAGTCATGTAGGAAAAGATCTTTAAATATGGTAGAAGAAAGGGCTGACCTGTCTGAATGAACAGAGGGACTGACAGGTTTTTACTGTTTTCTGAACAGAAAATTGTGAAGGCTGGAGACAAGGACCTGGATGGACAGCTGGATTTTGAGGAATTTGTTCACTATCTCCAAGACCATGAAAAGAAGCTGAGACTGGTCTTCAAGAGTTTGGATAAAAAGAATGATGGTAAATACGCTCATGAATGGACTAAAGTGCCTGTGTCAGCTTGTCATATATGTTCCTGAGCTCACTGGCTGATCTTTGCAGGCCGCATCGACGCCCAGGAGATCGTACAGTCTCTCCGGGACCTGGGAGTCAAGATCTCGGAACAGCAGGCTGAGAAAATACTCAAGAGGTGAAGATTCCATTGTTTTTTTCTGTTTTATGTTGAGGGGGTTAGAAAGAAATGTAGGGACGTGGAACACCCATCTCTTTTTACCCTGTGCACACCTTCCAATGACTTCAGCTCCTCCCTTTTTTCCTATTACTCTTAATTTTGATTTTCCCCCATGAATTGACCTAATAAAGTCGTAATGCTTTATGGAGAGTTACTATCAGAGTCTCTCCCTGATCTGTTGAGGGGAAGTGCTTGTACCTGAGCTGTTTGCATCCCTGTCTGATTGTCCTGCTGCCCTGAGCTTGCTGCTTTGGAGAGGGATTGTGCAGTTGCTCTTTGGAAATGCCGAGTGCTTTATGCATGTGGCACTAACATGTTAACAACCACTTATTTGTGCTGTTTTTTTCCTCTTTTTTTCCTCTGCTACCTTCCCTCTGTCTGTTTGCCTGTGTGTCAGAATAAGGACGGGACACTTCTGGGGTCCTGTCACCTAGTAAGTATTATTTTCCCTTTAGTGTCAGTTATGTCTCCAACTTTGATAGGAGGGGGTGCAATTACTGCTGTGGGCTGGTTAGAAGGGAGGGAAGAGAGCCCACTTATACCTCTCTGTCTGGTGAATAGAAGATTTCCTAGCTTTGTCTTGTGTCTCTTTAGAAGTCTTTTAGTAGTTGCTTTGCAAAGCTTTTTTTTGGTGTAAACCTGAAGAATCAAAGAGAAGGGGAGGAGGAACTTGTCACCCAGTGGGAGCCTGTACTCATCTGATGATAAATCTTTTTAGCATGGATAAAAATGGGACAATGACAATCGATTGGAATGAGTGGCGAGACTATCACCTGCTGCACCCAGTGGAGAACATTCCTGAAATCATCCTGTACTGGAAGCACTCCACGGTAAGAAATAGTTCCTCTGCAGCAAGTCTTGCTCTTTGCCCAGCTTCCTGTTCCCCAGGAGCTGCTATCACAGTCCCTATCTTTCTCTTCATGGTTCATAGCTGCCCTGTAGCCCTGGAAGCTCAATTGCTTCCTGTCCTGTGATCTTGCCACCTATCACTGGCACAGCTGCTGGCACAAGTGATAACTGCACGTTCTTCAGGGAGGTGAGGGTGTTCTCTTGGCACCTCTGAGAGCTCCTGCCAACGGCCAGCCCTGACTGGTTCAGGACCTGTTAAAACTAGAAACAGATTGTGCAGGCAGCCATCCTTCCTGGAGATGTTTCTCTGTGTGAATAGTAGGTAATGAGGTTTAACTGGTTGCGAGCTTGGAAGGTTCCAGAAGGGTCCAGCCTTTTTGCTGTGCAGCTGCCTGCAGTTGGTCCGTTTGTTCCTAACCATGATCTGTGGTATTTTGCTTCAGACAAATGTTCAGCAGTTGCCAGGTTCTCGGACAGAGATCTTCCCCCTGTGACATGTTGTGTAGCAGTGGCAGCTCCTGTGGCCAGACACAGCAGTTAACGGCTGTAGATAAGCTGCTGACTTGGAGGAAGCATATCCAGAACTTTAACACTTTGCACTGACAAAGAGCAGTAAAACTTTGGCAAAATCGCTGGCTGATGGAGCATTTCTCAACACCTTCTACTTTTGCAGATCTTTGATGTAGGAGAGAACTTGACTGTCCCTGATGAGTTCACAGTGGAAGAGAGGCAGACAGGGATGTGGTGGAGACATCTGGTTGCGGGTGGAGGTGCAGGTGCTGTGTCCAGGACCTGTACAGCTCCCTTGGACCGCTTGAAAGTGCTCATGCAGGTATGATGGAGCAGTTCCACTTTGTTCGAATACCTGAGCGGATTCCTTTAATATTCATGGATGCCTAGGAGATGATAATGTTCATCAGCACAGTGCAGCACTGTGGCCAGGGTTAAGCTCTTACATTGCCATTTTTGAAAGCATTTTGGATTATTTGAGTGATTGAGGCCATGTTAAAAAGTTATTCTTCATTGACTAGAAAAAATACAGAGAATCTTTTGGGAGGTAGACATGTGAAAAGTGTCAGAAGTTAGACAGCTTTGTGGGAAAGTTGAGGTGTGGTGAAACAAGTTAAAGTCCTGTGTTCCCTTGAGAGGCCCCTGAGGCCATGAGAGTTGAAGTGGATGTGGTGGTCAGTTGGCAGAGCTTGTACTCAGTATTAGAAAGGAGTTACAAAATCTTGATTTTAGCCTGCTTTGTCACTGCAACTGCTCATGAACCAGCTGAGAAGTTGATGGGTAGTTGATCATAAGTTAGGTATGGGAAAAAACCAGGACAGTTCCCTATTTAACCTTTCCTCCCATTCCAGAGGGGAGATATCGATTAGATTCATTAGTTAACGCTAGACTTGGCAAAAAAGAAAAGAATCTTGCTTTCCTATTGTAGTAGTTATCTGGGAGGGATTAAAGCCTTGGCAAATCTCTGGATAAATAAAAAAGCGCCCTTTTGTCCCTGGATTACGGAAAAACGTAGGGCTGTCGTAATCGGGACCGGAGCTAATCCAGGCTTGCTTCTCTCTCCCAGGTCCATGCCTCCCGCAGTAACAACATGTGCATCATCGGCGGGTTCACTCAGATGATCCGGGAGGGTGGCCCGAGGTCACTGTGGCGAGGGAATGGCATCAACGTGCTCAAGATCGCACCTGAATCGGCCATCAAGTTCATGGCCTACGAGCAGGTGAGTGAAAGGGCACAGACAAGTCTGGCTGCAGCAGGGTCTGCAGCAGGACAGTCTTAAAAGAAGAAGACGATTGAAATAAGTCATGGAGCCTCAATGCTTGTCTGTTCTGGCTTCTGCAGATCAAGAGGTTCATTGGTACTGACCAGGAGATGCTGAGGATCCACGAGCGGCTGTTGGCTGGTTCTCTGGCCGGGGCCATTGCACAGAGCAGCATCTACCCCATGGAGGTGAGGAAGGATAGCCCAGGCCAGGGGGGCTCATGGCAAGGGGCAGAGATGGGAAAATGTGGGTAGAACACCAGCCCTATGATAATTGATGAGGTCTTGGAGACGATATCAAGTACTGCTGTCAGGACACTGCTGTTGTCCTGGCTGTCAGTCCTCTTAATGACATTGTCTGTACGTTTTTCTCCTGCTGATTCTCCTTTAGGCCTTCATGCTATTTATTCTTGTCTGCCAGGTTCTGAAAACACGGATGGCTCTAAGGAAGACAGGACAATATTCAGGCATGTTGGACTGTGCCAAAAACATCCTTAAAAAGGAAGGAATGTCTGCCTTCTACAAAGGCTACATCCCCAACATGCTGGGAATCATTCCGTATGCTGGTATTGACCTGGCAGTCTATGAGGTATGAACCCTTCAACCTAACAATTATTATATTATGTTACATTATATAATATTGTTAACCTGTTGTAGGGCTGTGCTGCTTATGTGGCTTTATCACTGTCACACCTGTCTGTCACTACAGGACTTTTAAGTAATTTATCAAAGCTTTCCTGATCAGCCTTATGGGGCACAAATAAATTTTTTTTTTACCCCAAATGGCCTAAAAGATAATCCAATACAATGATTCTACTCCATAAGCCATAGTCAACGTCGTGCATGGTCACTTGTTTCTTTTCTTCATGAGAAAATTGCAGCAGAAAACTAAAGAAGGGATTTTCCCTGGGCACTACAGCAGCAAAAGCTTAAAAAGATTTGAGAAGCCCTGTGCTTCTAGCTGAGCTTGCACGTAGCTTCCTGGGCCTTTAAGCTGGATCTTCTATGAAATGTGATACTGTTTTGATTGTTTCTTCACTGCTAACTTTGGGCTTGTTCCTTCCAGACACTAAAGAATACCTGGTTGCAACGCTATGCTGTCAACAGTGCTGACCCTGGGGTCTTTGTCCTGCTGGCCTGTGGCACCATCTCCAGTACCTGTGGGCAGCTTGCCAGTTACCCCCTGGCCCTTGTGAGGACACGCATGCAGGCCCAAGGTGAGAACTTCTGGGAGCAGTGGCACTCCTGCCCTGGTTTCTGAGCAGGGTAAAAGGTTCTCTAGTGTAAATATTGTGACAACAGCCTCAGCTGGGCCACGCAGCTGAGCCGTGGGCTTTTTGTGGTGCTGCAAGGGGACAGTGGACTTTGTGCTGCCCTTCAACAACTGGGACCAAGGACCTCCAGGACAGAGGTTCTGTTTTGCTTAGATCAGGAGTTTTGGGTTAAGGGCATCTGTAGAGCAGTCTGAGAAAACAGCGGGGATGTGCAGCGTGGCCATGGTGTGCCGAGAAGTTAAAGCTGTCCCCCACAAAGCACCTTTGCTCTGTGAACGTCTGGAAGTACAGGACCCAGAAGTGCTCTTAACGTGTTTTCACCACCTAGGCTGCACTATTTATTGTGGCTTTCCCTGTTGCAGCTTCAGTGGAGGGTGCTCCTGAAGTGACAATGAGGGGACTGTTCAAACACATCCTGAAGACAGAGGGAGCGTTCGGGCTTTACCGGGGTCTGGCGCCGAACTTTATGAAGGTGATCCCAGCTGTGAGCATCAGCTACGTGGTGTATGAGAACTTGAAGATGACTCTGGGCGTGGATTCACGGTGACCAGGAGATGCTGAGGACTTTGAACTCTGAAATCTTGGGATGCAATCCCAAGACGTATAAGCCATCTCTCATTCTGTGAATGTGTCGACACTAAGCTGACTAAGCAAAGCTGTGAAATCCCAGATTGTTTGTGAGTCAGTAAGGGGGAGGGGAGGATCTGGTGTCCTTTGCCATCTTGCTACTCAGAGCTCCACATAAACCATCACGTGGTCCTTTTTGTTGGGCCTTTGGGAGACCAGGAGGTGAACTCCTGGGAGAATCTTAGGGCAGGAGTTGCTGAGGTCAGTTCCCAGCAGTATGACAGAGTAGCAAAGATCTGGGTTACAGGTCTGCCCTCAGCCTGTTGCCTGTACAGAGCTGTTTGCCTACAGATGAGCACCTTCTGACTTGCTGAAAGAGCTTCTTTTTCCATTCAGAGAGCTGCTTTTTCCATTCAGTTGTTTAACTTCCTACCCATTGTTTAAATTTGTACAAACCTTGTGTAGGAGCTGCTGCCACACCAGGCTTGTTATAATGTTTACAAATATTCCTTTGGGTAGGAGACATTCATGTTCTGCTTCCAAGACTTGACATGAAATGTAATTTTGATCTATACTGGTTTGGAGGGCTGGTGGGCAGTGGTTTATCCAGTCAGGCTGAAGGTTGCTTAAGCCAGCCTGATGAAGAATTAGAATTATTTATTTTTTATAGGTTTAAGTGTGTCTCATAAACCCACTAACAAGATGCACTTACTAACAGAAGCAGCAGACTAGAGCCTGCATGCCTGTATCCTTTGCATGCCGGGATTGGCTTGTCTTATACTCAGCAGGGGCTTGGGAAGGGGAAGGCAGGAGAGCCCTGGGCTGACCGGCACCGTGATGCATGGCTTTAGTGAACAAACACAGTATTTCACAGCTCCTGTGCAGTTGTGCTCCCAGCACGACGTGAGAGCCCCTGTGCAGCGTTGCATGGACCTCTCAATTCCATTCTGCCTGGTGCCAAGGAGAGCTGTTGGGCCTTTTCCAAACCCCGTGCCTACGCTGCTATTTATCTCTTTAGACCTCTTGGTAGATGGATGTTCAGGTTTCCATGGGTGCCCCAAGTCAGGAATGTCTGCTGTGGGAGGGGGTGTTAGGGAGAGGGGCTGGTTGTCACTGGGAGAGGTGAGCTTTCAGTCCTGAAGACACGCTTGCTTGTCTTTCAAAGGGTGCTTTTCATAAGGCTAAGGGAAAGAGATGGCTTTAAAATTTCTCTGATTGCATTATGGGCTGCTTTAGTTAATGGGATCTGGCTTCTGAGGCCTGGGAGATCCTCATCCAACTTTTCATTTTGGGCAAAATGGACCAGCGTTGCATTCCACTGTTTTACTGCTTAAAGCATATTTATTTTGTATTTATTTGAACAGAGTTATGTCAGACTATTTTTATAGACTTGTTTAAATATTGTTACTGTGCTTATATTTCTCCTGTTTTAAAAAGTTCTCTATTAGTTCTCTCATATCACACAGCTGAGTCGTGGGGAGGGACGCTAAAGTCACTCGTGTACCTTCCCCCTGCGGCTCGAGCTGCCTTTCCCACGTCTGGGGTTGTTGCTGGAGGACCTCAGCCCAGAGAAATTCTGTAGCAAGAAGCCATAGGAGAGAAGGGAGCAGGTGAGGAAGCAGAACCTTGGGGAGAGGGTGCACTCTGAGGCTTGCCTTAGTTTGGAATTGCCTCTGTGCGTGGCTGAAAGGCTTTGGTTGGGTGGCTGAAGTTGGGAAGTAGAAGGTCTGTGTATGTTGGATGTCACAACAGCTAATTCAGAGCGATTTGGGGAATTTTTAGGTGAGGGGGGAGGAAAGAAATCTCAGGGACTAAAGACAATACACATTTCCAGAGAGGTGGAAGGAAACTTGCACTTGGACACGAGCTGAATCAGTGCTTTGAGGCTGACCCAGAAGACCCTGCTGCTGAGCCAGTGCTCGTCACATGCAGGAGGACACTGTCGAGATGTGTGTGAGAAATTGGAGAAGGATTTGCTGGCACTCAGCAGCTGTTTTTTCTCTGACGGATTTTGTTGGTTCATGGAGAGTCTCCCGGCTGAGGCTCTGCCTTAACTCTCAGTGCTGTCAGTAGCAGCCACTTGGAAATCTAACCAGTCTGGATTAGTGATGATTTTTTTCCACCCCCCTCTTTCTGAGACCTGTCATAAATTCTGCAGTGGCTCCTTCCTACCAGTGTGGCCTAATGAGAATATGAATATCAGAATGCAAAAATCAATGCAAAATGACAACCATCTTTGTAGCTGTAAACCACAAATTGTTATAATGCAAATCTAACTCGGATTCTTCATGTAGGGAACAGTCTGCTAATAAAGGTCTGTTAAAGAGATACTGGGTGTCTGCATCTCTTTCCTGATACGGTTTAGTGATGTTGTTTGTGGGCAGACTTTTCCTAGGATAATTCTCACCAAGGACACCGACACTGGGAAGGACTCTCCCTATGAGGACCTGGGTGGATGGAATTCTTAAACACAGAGACAGCAAGACCAAGGTTAATGCTGGTGGTGATGAGTCAGGGATGTTCAGACACTGTTTACCTGTCTCTGAGTGTTGCTGGACTTTGCTCGTCTCTGCACTATCCATAACACTCTGTTCAGAGAAGTAAATTTCCCAGAAAAACTGAAAGCTCTGCAGTCCAATTATCCCCTTGGAAGAACCTGGCTTACAGGGTTCTCAAAATAAAGGCTTTGTACAGTTTTTTTCTTAAATAACAACCCAACCAGGAGCTAACCCTGAAGGTCGTTCAGGAGTCCTAGCTGGTAGGGCAGGTGGCCTCTGATTTGGTTAACAAAACTTGCTGCGGGGGCCAGACTGGATTTATTGGTTCCTTATGTCTCTGACTGTAATTCAAGGCTTTTATTCAGCTATAAATCCACTCGCAAAGTCTGGGTCCTTGTAATCTGAGCGCTCCAGCAGTGTCAGCTTCAGTCAGCTGAGACTGTTATCGATGCACTCTTGGACTGCAGCGCTCAAGGCCGCTGCCAGCATCCCCTCAGCACCCCGTGCCCCTCCTGCCCCAAACTAGGATGGGGGGTTATGTTTCATGTCACAAGGTGATAAAACAGTGTCTGAAGCAAGGGCTGGCTGGGTACCTGTGCCCTGAGACCAGGAGGGCATCAGCTGGGTTTATTTCTTAGTGTGGAGAAAAGGAGTCTTGGGACACCTTCTCTTCTCTACGACTCCCTGACAGGAGGGTGGAGCCAGGTGGGGTTTGGCCTCTTCTCCCAGGCAACAAGTGACAGGACAAGAGGAAACGGCCTCAAGCTGTGCCAGGGGAGGTTCATGTTGGACATTAAGAGGAATTTCTTCACGGAAAGGGTGGTCAGGCATTGGAAGGGGCTGCCCAGGGAGGTGGTGGAGTCCCCATCCCTGGAGGGGTCCAGGGAAGGACTGGACGTGGCACTCAGTACTCTGGGCTGGGTGACAAGGTGTGGATCGGACACAGGTTGAACTTGATGATCTTGGAGGTCTTTCCCAACCTTAATGATTCTGTGATCTCGTAAAATCCATTTTTGCTACAGGAATCTGTGCAAAGGCTTGACGCTGAAACACTGCCCAGTAAAGGTTGGACAGGGACAGGGCACCCTGGAGCTGCAGTGGGAGGAGCGGGGCTCACTGCTGCCTTCCCTCCAGCTTTGCTCATTTTCTTCCTTTTTAAGGAAGAGAGATATTTTCAGTGCTTAATTACTAGGTTGGAGCAGAGACTGGATTACTCTCCAGACACACAGCAACAGCAGTCTCTTGTTAAACTCCCCCACTTACACAAATGCAGTGGCAGTGCTGTCCTCCCTTTGGGGCTGGGATAAGGGATGGGTGAGGTGCCTGACAAGTGCAGGGTGTACCAGAGGCACAGAGAGTAATTTCGACCTTGGCACTTGTACCTTCTTGCCTCCAGGGTGCTGAGCTTACTGGGAAATGAGAAAACATGGCCTTTTCTCTGGGAAAGTAAAAATCCAGCCTGGGTTGGGCCAGCACCCCCTCCCTCTGGCAGGAGGATAATTTGTCAGTGTCATTGTGTGCAAACCTCACCGTGGATGGACATTATTGGGGAGCACTTGCCAGGTCCAAAGGGTTTGGGCAGGAACATCTGCCCCAGCTGGGCTACCTGGCAGTCAAGCTGCTGTCAAGGGAATCGGGTGGTTTCTTCTAGCTAAGCACCCTCTTCCTCAGTACACGGAGAGAAATTTCCAGCCTTCTGTATATTCCATTAACATAGTTAATGATTGCCCTCTCCTGGCTGGTCTCTCTTACTGCTCCTTTTCAGGGCTGCTTTTCTGGCGGGGCTCTCTTCCAAGCTCGGTGTGAAGCTCCAGGATGGCTCTTCCCAACTCCCACCTCAATGACGCACAAGGTGAACTGGATTGCGAGCCCCACTTCTGACCTCTTCAGAACCCTCTGCTCTCCCACAGCTCGGCAACAAAATGCGTGGAATTTGAAGAAAACGTTTATTGCCCAAAGTGGGGTCAGCTCCCCTCACTCCCAGGCCGGGGGGTACCTGGAGGAGGTGATGCTGTACCCTCAGCCACGGGCTCTGTGTGCAGGGTGTTGCCTTTTTCTACCTCTTCTGCTTGACACAGCTCCTGTCAAAACAAAAATAACAGGATGAGTGAAAATGCCAAGGCACCAGCAAGAGAGAATTTACTGAAGAAAGAAGTATTTTCCTTTTTAGCTGATTCTAAGTGCAAGAGGGGTTAAGGAAGCTCTGGGCTTCCCCAGGCACAGACACTGCCCAGGTGCTGCTGGTGACATTTTCCAGGTGTGTGCTGGAAGGAGGAAACCAAGTTTCTGGGGCAGAGCTGTGCTACGCTGGGGGTTCAGTAACTGAGTACTGAAGGAAAGGGGGACTCAAACTTCTGGTGAAATAAGTAAAAAGCTCCTGCTACCCAGGCACTTGGTGTAGATTAAGGTCTAATAGTGCCTGGGGCTGGTGGAGTGGTATGTGAGTCTGCTCTGATGCTCTGTTCACGTCCATTTCCTTCACCCTGATGACAAAGGTCCCCAAAATATTTTCTGTGTTTGTTTAATCAGTGTCTTACTCCCTGGATGCCGTTTCCTACCTTGGCTGGGCACAAAACCCTTCTCTGCCAATGCCAATGGCACCACAGCTTGTAAGGACAGGCAGCTTTGTCTTACTGCACTCACTTTGCCTTTCTCTAAGCATCACTCACCTTGTCCAAAGTTAAATGTGACCCAAATGCCTCTGCAACCCCTAGTCCACAGCTGCTTGTGGTTACTGTGGAGGAGCTGGGCTCTTCCTCACAGGTGCTGCTTGTTGCCTAAATGGGAAAGGAGAGCTGGCCCTGCTCACCAAGAGGGTTTCACTCTCTGCCTTTGTCCCCAGTTCCCCTGAACTGTGGGGGACAGTTTCAAAAGAAGCCTCTTGAGGCTGAATGGGTGTTGGGGACAATGTTGGATCCAGCCTGCCTGTTTGGTTTGGGGCATCTCTGAAAGCTCAGAGCCTCCTGAGGTGGATGAGCAGGATGGGACAGCAAAAGGTAGGATATTTTTCATCTTCACTTTTCAAGCTGACTTGGGGACTGGGTCAT
This sequence comes from Oxyruncus cristatus, assembly GCA_013399855.1. Taxonomy (NCBI): domain Eukaryota; kingdom Metazoa; phylum Chordata; class Aves; order Passeriformes; family Cotingidae; genus Oxyruncus; species Oxyruncus cristatus. Next base: position 803,134 of record VXAY01001542.1, on the reverse strand, counting down.
TTGCAGGATAAAATGTCCTAAATAAGGTGGCAGAGGCAAGGGCTGGGTCTGCTTAATGTTTTGGTGAAAAACTGAAAGGAAAAAATCCCCGGGGCACTGGCCCCTCATGCCCGTTGCTGCAGCTCCTGAGGGCAGCTGGTCTCTGCTGCGGGTTGAGGGGGCAAAATCAGGAGTTTCAAGGCAAAATGAGGAATTTCAGGGCAAAGATCCCATGCTGTAGCTATTTCTCTCCCAGCAGTGGGAGGCAGTTACCAGGTTTCCCTGGAGATTCTCGGGTGCAGGTATTTGCTTTCAGGAGTCACCCATCTGCAGGGAGGTGTTATTTTAAACCTCCATTTAAGCGAGCCTGTGGTTATTCAGCCCCCTAAATCATTCGGATTCTGCCACCTCGAAAATGCCTCTCCGAGACCCCCGGGTTGGCAGCTGGGGGTGCAGCCCGGGGCGGGGGCTGTGGTGGCTCTGCTGACCCTCGCCCACCCACGAACAGCCACGTACTGTTTTCCAGGGAGCATAAACGATCTCCTCTTCCCTCAGCCCCAGGCACTTGGCGTGGTGCTCGAACTCCTCCCGGTCAGCTGTGCTCACGCTCAGGTTCCGGGCTGGAAGGGGGAGAAGCATTTGCCAGGAGTTAAATATGGACTGGTGGCCTTAGGATGGCCCCTCGTGATGTCCCTGCCCTTGCTGCCTCCTTCCCCCACCAGTGCTTGCTGTGGACGTGGTCTCTGCTGGGGTCTCTCGCGCCCCTGGTGAACACACCTGAACAAAACCATGTGTTTTGGGCATCACTTTTTTGAATCTCCCAAACTACTCCAGTGCTGTCTGCTTTAAGGGCTGGCAGAATAGTCTGACATTCCCGGGGTGTTGGGAGAGTCCAAGGCTGAGGCAGTTTTCTACATGCATCTTCGAAGTCTCTTAAGCAGTTGCCTTGCAGCCTGGATGGGTGATGGGGAGCCTTATCAGGGTCTAAAACTGCTTTATGAGGTTGTGGGTAGATCTGATCAGCTTTTCCTGTGCTGGCACTGCCAAGCCACGTGCTCTGCCCTGGGAGGTAAGCACTGGAACATCATGGTTGGCTTGAAAATACTGAGATCTTACAGTGATACCGATGCTGAATTGTATTTGCTTCCTGTTCTTTGAGTATTTATGGCCTAAGTGGTTTTGGTCTTTAACTTGTTCTTTCTGCTCTGCCAAGAGATGTGGGGTTTAGTGGGGTTTGTAAATGCTCCTGTGACCCCTGGAGCGTTGGTCTCGGAAAGGTCACTGACTGTTGGCGAAACCAAGCTGTTGTGTGGTTTTAGTTGATAATTTTATGTGTGTGTTTTGGTGTCCCATGACAACTTAAAGTTACTCTGGGAAGGAGTTCACGTACCGTAGAGATACAGTCCCAAATACGTCCTTTCCCTCTGCATTTGGTACTGGATGAGTAAAAGGTCTTCAGAGCTGAGGTTCACCAGTGTCCCCACAGTTTGCTGGGTCTTGGCTTGGAGAGAACAGCCACAGTATCAGAATTTTAGTGCTGCAGCAGCAATAAACCCCAGCCCAGGCGTGGGCAATGCCAGTAGCCCCTGGAATCCAGCCCTCAGCAGTGTGTGAGGACAAATGTCCTGACATGGGGTGACTTGTTTGGTTCTTGGTTTATTCGGATTGTATTTCTTAAATACGGGGCTGGGGTGTGAAGGAGCCAAAGCCACCCAGCTCCTGTCCTGCTGCTGGAATGTGCTGCATGGCGTGGCATGCTGAGGCTCGGGGTATGAGGCTGTGCCTGACTCCAAGTGCCTGACCTTGCAGCTTGGGGGTCTGCAAAAAGGTGGAGAAGCTGCCCTCCTGCTCACAGCAGTGCTGCTGTGGCTGGGTCAGTGCAAACTGCAACCCAGGGGGTTGCAACTCCCACCCCGAATGGCTCACCCCGTCTCCTCTGCGAGGGGGAAGCAATTCAGAATGAGAGGCTCCATTAACTCGCTGTGAACTGCCATGAGTGTTCCCTCCTTTCCCTGAGGGATTGTGAAATAACTTCACAAACAAGATGGTGTTCTCCAGCGGGGTTGGGAGCAGGTTTGCCCGGGGAACAGCACTGCTCAGTGGGGTTTAGTGTGGCTGGAAGGGCGGGCTGCGATTCCCCGGGTGTCCTGGTGTGGGGAGTTGTCCCCCGGGCCTGGGGAGTTGTCTGGAGCCCACCGAGGCTTCAAACAGGCAAAGTGACCCAGGAAGAAAATGCACCAGATGATGTAAAACATGGTCATGGGCCCTTTGTGTGTCTCAATCCATGGAAAAACACGGGCTGGGGGGTAATGGGTGCTCACCGTGCTTCACCAGCGTGGTGTTACCAGCGGTGATTTCCAAGTAGGTGAGGTTGTTGGTGAGACATTGATCCCCCCTGGAGAGAGAGAGAGGGGCAGGGGGCAATGCCATGGGCTTGGAAAGGACCAGCAAAGACCCAGCCCTGCTCCTGACCCCACACCAGGCACCTGCCACCTCCCTCACAGGGTTAATTGCTCTCACTGTTAAAATTAAGGCATTTCTCCTGCGCGTTTTTCTGCCTTGCCCTTGCCCCCACTCCTTGGTGGTGAGATGTTTTCCATCCTGAAATAACTGAAACAACAAATTGCTGCCTGTGTTGGCACAGAAAAAAATCATCCCCTGAAAGTCTGACCTGGCACTGGAGAGGTCTCCTCCTTGTCCACAGGGCTTGGTGACTGTGAGACCTCTGTGCCCTGCAAAATTTGCCCAAACCCGGGGACCGTTGAGATACATAATTAATTGAAGAGAGTGAGGAAGAGAAGAGATGGGAGAGGATGCACAGAGCAGCCAGGAGAGAGTCTTTTTGGAGAAATCAATCTGAAATCATGCTCCTATTTTGCACTGAAGGGCTGTGGGGCTGCAGCAGGCGGGAGGGGATGGATTTGGGGGCTGCATCTTACGCGGCCACGTGTTGGGTGATGAGCAGCTCCTGCCCATCCGTGAGGGGCTCCACGTGCAGGTGCCCGTGGTCGATGAGCAGCATCTCCAGGAGGTGCCTGGGGAACTGGGCAGCCCCGGCCACGTACAGCCACGTCCCCAGCAGCTGCGGGGAGAGAGGGGCAGGGCGGTGAGGGCTGCTGGGTTTGCAGGGGAGAGCTGTGGGGAGGAGATTCCCACCCTCCCCGTGGCAAAACTGGTATCTCTGCGAGTTCTGCCTCTTGCACCACGTTGGCAACAGACAGATGAAACCTTTGAAAACGCACAGGGGGGAGGTTTGGGAAAATAGCTGAGTGTGGGGATTGGGAAAGGTGCTGGCGCCGGCTGTGGGTGCCCTGGGTGGCGCAGCAGGGTCAGGGTAGCCCGGCGCTGTCGAGGGGGATTTGCTCCAGAAAATACCCAGCCGCCCCCCTTTTTCCGAGGTTGCTGTTGGGACTTGCTGGGGTACCACGAGAAAACTGGGTAGTTCGGGGTGTCTTGGGAAGCGAATGTTTCACGTTTGCTGCAGGTGCTCCGCTGCGGGCACCTTGGCAGATGTGCCGGGGCTCGGCGCGGGGGGACACACACACACACACAAGGTGGCGTTTCCCCCTTTTCCCAGGGGACAGGGAGGCTCGGCACAGCACCCGCCAATTATTTGCAGGGGTCGGGCAGCCCCCCCAGGGCTCGTGTCTCTCCTACCTTGGCGGCCGTGGCGCTGTCGGGGCTCCGCGGGGCTCCGCGGGGGGAGGCGGCCGCGGGCAGCAGCACCGCCAGGCCGAGGGTGAGCGCGACCCCGGCCATGGCTCCCACCGCCCGCACAGACGGACGCGCTCGCTCGGCCGCTGGCTCTTGCAGCCCTGCTGCGAGGGGACAGGGTGCGCCCAGGGCTGCTGGCTCCGCTCCGGTGATGCAATCATCACTTTTTAGGCGCCGGCACTCGCCGCGGCCTCGGCTGCAGCCGAGGGTGGGTGTGGGCTGTTGGTGATGGGGGCGATGCAGTCGCTGCATTTAAAACTTAAATCTACCCTCCCTAAATTTGCCCATTCCCCCCCCAAACCAGTTGCTGTAGTTGCCTCTGGCTCTGCTGGTGAGATACGGTGCAGCTCCCCCCAACCACAGGGAAACCCCAGGGTGGATTTGAAGAGAAGGGAACGTGTTTTTGCTGTCCTTGTCAAAACCAGCCATAAAAATGGGGCTGATGGGTCCCAGGAGCTCACCCCCATCCTGCTGGACAGATCTGTAGCAGCTCCCTGATTTCCCCTCCCTGTCCCACTGCTGTCCCCGTGCCGCCGGCAGGACTTGCTTCCCTGGCATTATTTCTGTTTAGCTTTTCCGTTCTGGTAGCAAAGCCTCCCTGAATCCCTTGGTCTGGCCCTGGGTAATGTTCTTCCCCGTTGTCTACCCTTTTCCCTGCTCAGAGGCACTCAGGGAAGGAGCAATGTGACCCTCTGTCACCCCACCCCGCTGTGACCCCTGTGCAGGGCCCCCGTGCAGACAGAGCCTTGTGGGATTTGGCTTGAAAATTGAGAGTGGGAATATTCAGGTGCTGAAAGTGTCGTGGTGGAGATTTGAGGGGGTTGGCAGGTTTGTGTGTCTCCCTGTGGGGTCAGGGCTGACGGGTTGGTGCTCGCATCCCAATGTCCTGGGGCTGGGATCCCCTGCCCCACAGAGCTGGTGTGAGGGGTGAGCATCTCTGTGCCTACTGCCACACCTGACCCTGTTTGGGTTTTGTCTGGGGGTTTTCACACCTCTTGGCAGGTTTGGAGATGCAGCACCATGGGCAGGGCGTGCAGGAGGGGGTCCTGCACATGCTGCCAGGGAGGATGGAGCAGGAGCAGCCGGTGATTGTAACACAGGGGTTTATTTTGTGTCCAGACGAGAACAGTGAAACCGGGTGTTTAATCCATGAGATAAAAACAAAGCCTGGATAGGAGCTCCTGAGGCTGCACTGAGCCTGGTTGTAGGAGGATGAGGATGGAGCAGCTGACCTGGTCCATGAGGGTTATCTCAGCTGTGGATCTGCGTCGCCTTCACCTGTTTTCTCCCCAGGCAGGGGACAGGCATCCTATGGGAGAGGGGAGAGTGGCTATCAGTGCCCCTTTGCCCCAAAACCACCAGGAATGGCCAGGTTGGATGTTCAGGGGGGAGGGAGGATACACAGAGGGGAAGCTGCAGTGAGGAACCACACTTAAACCCTGCCCAGAACCCCATCCCAACTGGAGGCAGAAGCTGGCCTGGGGCACGCCCACCCTGGGGAGGGGTTGGTACCTTTCTGGAAGTGTAGAACACGTCCTCCTCAGTGAAGCCCAGACAGTGCAGGTGGGCTTTGAACTCCTCCATGTGCTCCTTGCTCACGTTGGGTGTCCGTGCTGTCAGAGAGATGGAGAAGGAGGGGGGAACAAAAGGGAGTTTTAGGGGTGCTTTGCTCCTGGGTGATGCCCATAGTGCAGATGTGCAGCCCAGTGCCTGCCTGCCCCCTGTATCAGAGGAAAAGGGGCTTTTTGCCCTGCCTGTGAGGGCTGGGGGTGCCTGTGCCCCTTGACAGGGCTTTGCCCCACATATCCAGGCAGCATCCACTCACCTGAGAGGCTCAGACTTGGGAAATCGATGTTGATGTGGTTCAGGATCAGCAGGTCCTTGTCGCTTTCGATCAGTCTGGCCATGGAAGCCACCTGGTTGTCATCCACTGGAAGGCATGGAGAGAGCGGGATCACCCCATGCTGGGTCTCACTCTGGGCAGAGCTGGCAGGGGCTGCTCATCCCCTTTTATCCTTGAGACTCATCCCAGTGGGGACTAGTCTAGTCCCACAGCACTGCTGTACCCATTGTGTGGGGTGGAAGAAATTTCCCCCCCCTCAAGACACGATTTTAGGTGTAAAAGGGCTCAGGGTGCCAAGTGCTGGGGGGCAGAAGCAGGAGAGTCCCAGGTGCAGCTGCGTCCCCCCATGCCCTCCCTGTGCTCTGACTGGGCCTCACCGTGCACCAGGGTGGAGTTGTGCTGCAAGACCTGGACTCTGCTGCTGTTCCTCACCACACACATCTTGTTCCTGTGGGGCAGAGAGGTCAGATGGAGCAAATATCCCTGAGAATGCCCCAAGCAAGCCCGAGGGACTTGGAACTTGAGTGGGACTGCAGAGCTTAAATAAATGTGGCAAAGCCGCTCTCCAGCCCCAAATTTGCCAGGGTGCCTCAGCCCAGGATGGCACCAGCAGGTGAAAGTGCCCCTGGGGATGGGGGAGCTTGGTGAGGGGGTGAATGCCTGCCCTTACAGTCGTATGATTTCGGTGATGTTGAGCTCATCCTCATGGCTGCCAGGGGAGAAGGAAAAAGCCTCGAATGTCACTGCTTTTAACTCTGCCAGGTGAGGGGGGTACCTGGAGGCACCGACGATGTAGAACCATTGTCCCAGGAGCTGCAGAGGGGAGGGAAGTGGGGAAGGTTGGGGCAGCCATGCCAGGTTCACCCACGGGCACCACATGAGTGAAAGCTGATGCTGTGTCCTGCCATCCCACTGCCATGAGGACCCCTGGTACGTGACCACCCTGGGGCAGGATCCAGGCTGGGTGAGGGGTTTTATCCCCTGGGTTTTGTCCCCTCTCTGCCAAAGTGCTGCTCCAGTTCCCAGGATGGCCAGTTCTTCCTGTGGTGGTGTCCCTGCTGCTCCTTGCCCAGTTCTTATTGCTTTCCTTCCATTAAACCCTCCCAAGGGACTAAATACTGTTTATGCAGTGAAGGGTTTGTGGGATGGTGACTGCCCAGCCTGGCTGGCACGAGGAGAGGGAAGCAGAAGCCTCCCAAAGTGCCTGCTCGTGAGATCATGGGTGCAGAGCTGCAAGGCTTCACCCCTTCCCTGTGCCCCTGTACAGCAGTCTGGATTTTTTTTTTTTTTTTAAGGAAAAGCAGCATGGATAGCCAGCGAGATAAGCATGGAGCTGATGTGTCCATAGCCTCTTCTGAGGAATGCTGATAGGAAAGGAGAGGATGGGAGCCTCGGAGGAGGGCAGGGCTTACCCTGGGGACGGTGGTGTTGTCGAAGGTGATCGGGACGAGCGGGGCGCAGCTGGGGGGCTCGATGGTGAGGGCCAGGGGCAGCCCCAGGAGAAGGGTGAGGGTGGCCAGCATCTCCTGGCCAGCTGGGAGGATGCTCCTGCTCTGCCAGGCTGTGGGTCAGCTCTGTCCCTTATATACAGCTGCCAGCAATGCTGGACATTCCCAGCACCAACGTGCCTGTTCCACTGCCGGGCTGTTTGCTCAGGCGTGAAGCAATAGCAGGCGGAGGAAATTCAACTTGCAAAATCTTGGGTTTCTCCAACAGAAAAAGATGAGAAAACCCACCAACATAATGCTTCACCGATGCAGGCTTTCTTTCTCGGAAACTGCAACTCATTTTGTGGGTCTGGAGCACTTGGCAGCTCCAGGTGTGTTTGGAGACCTTGAGGGCCCTGAGGGGATGTGGCTTCCCTCCAGAGGGCAAATAGCCCTCCACAGAGGTGGATGGGTCGTGGTTGTTTGCCCACCCCCTGGCTTCAGTTCACCCTGGCCTTGCTCCCTGCCAGGGCACGGGGCTGGTGCTGGGGTTCACGTGTGCTCTTGGGGCCAATGCCGGGGGGATTCCGTGGGGAACGGGGCCTTGGGTATGAGGCAGGAGACCCATCAGTGCAGTGGGCTCAGGCTTTTAACAAACTACAGAAATTACAGCCTCTTCAAAAGCAGAATCTCCTCATTTAACAGTGCCTTAGAGCTCCTCTAATGCTGGCTTTGTAAGTAAGGGCAGTGATTGATTTATTAGCTGTGTTTGTTTTTGCCCTGACCGCAGCGCGGTTCAGGACTGGCAGATGGTGCGAGGGACAGCCCCAACCCAGATGGGTTTTAGTGCCAAAGCTGACCTGGTGCCATCACCCAGCACCTCATTGTGCCCCGGGGTGTCCCAGCACTGCTGGGAAGGGGCAGAGCACCGGGTGAGCAAACACGGCTCAGCCCCTTCCCGCCGCTCCTGTCGCAACCGCAACCGGGACCAGCCAAGGCAGCGTCTCTGGTGCAGCATAACTGGGTTTTTCCCTCCTCCACCCTCTTTTCCTCTCTCATTTTGGCCCCCCTCTGCCCCTTCATGTTGCCCTTTCTTTCTGTTTTTCCTTTTTTTCCCCTTTCTCCCCCCTTTACAATTTCCCTTATCATTTGTTTGTTTCTCTTATAATTTGTTTTTCCCCCTTATCATTTGTTTGTTTCCTTTTAGTTTGTTTCCCTTCTTCCTTCTCCTCCTTTTCCCCTCCAGTTTTTTCCCCCTTTTTTTAACCTCCCCTTTTTTTTTTTTTTTCCTTTTCCCTCTTGCTCTGGGCACTGTGTCAGGATGGGCACACAGATGAGGCACGGGGTGATGGGGTGATACACAGCAGTGGGGAACCATCAGGATCCCAACCTTGTTGTGCATTTAGCATCGTGCTGAGGGTTGGGCAGGTCATGGAAGGGTTTGGGGGAACCTGGGCTGTCACACCAATGTTGTCACCCCTGGGAGGTGGGGGTGTTTCTGCACCTCTTGCCAGCTTAGTTTCCTACGAAGAAGCAAAAGAAAAAAAAAAAAAAACAACCATTTTCCAGACCCATTTCATTGCCTCAGTTTTAAATATTTATTTGAAGTCCGAAAAAAAAAAAAAGGAGAAAAAGAAAAGGAGAAAAAAAAAAGCTTTAATGAGAACAAATGGTAACTGCAGCCTGAGGAAAACACACAAAACCAATGGCAAGGGATGAGAGATGGAGAGACCTGCAGGGTGGGGGGTGTGCAGGGAGGCAGTGAGTGATGGGTGATGGTGATTTTGGCCTGGGGGTGAGGTATTTCTGCCAGGGGCTGCGTGGAGGAGGGCGAGGTATTTGGGACAGATCCTGTTAACCTTTTCTGATGGTTGTTGGACACCAACCAGCAGGCAGTAGTTAAAAAAAAAAAAAAAGAATACACGAAGAGAGACTCACAGATAATTTTTTTTTTTTTCCTCAAAAAAATAAATTCCATAGTCCATATGAGACATGAAAACTCCAAACAGGCACTGAAGAGTTTCTGATACAGTACAGCTCTGATTACATCAATATTATTCCTTATATAGAATTAAAGATTACCATAATTATCCTCTTTAAAAAAAAAAATCCTCCAAATTTACATATAGAGACTAAATTTCTACAAAACTTAACAAAACAAAACCCCTCCAAGCCCGGCTGGGTTCTGAAACAAGGTACCATCATGTCAGTCTTGACAGAGGGGCCGAGGGAAGGGTTGCAGAGCTGGGTTTAAATATGAGCTTAGCCCAGGGAGTTGCAGCTGGCACAGACATGGGGCCAGTGCAGCTACAGCCCAACTAGTTACAGGACAACTGACTCAAAAGTAGCTCTCTGAGGCTCAACACTTCCAGATGAGCTGTGTCCCTCGCTCCCCTCCCAAAGCAGTGAAGTGCTGATGAACAACAACAACAAAAAATTAGAAAGCAAATTTGCTTGTGAAATATCCTGTAGGTGATTTTGGATGCAGTGGGAGTTGTCACATGTGATTGACATCCACAGCCACTAAAGGATCCCTTTTAAGGTGATTTGTTTCTCTGATTTAGCTGTGGACTGTAAGCTCCTCTCTTCCCAGAGAGAGGTGATCCTATGGGGCTTTTTGTTTTTGGGTCTGTGGCAAGACACTGTAGCACCTTCACAACCTTAAATAAAGTCATATATATAAAATAACACACTTTTTTAAGAGCACCAGAGATTTCACAGTGAGAGGTAGAAACAAATCAGACGAGCCCATTCCCTCTCTCTATTTTAGCACCAATCTCTTCCCCTCTCCTCCTTCCACTCCCCACTCTTGGCTTCAGGACTCTCCCCCCTTACCCCAACACCACATGTGAGAGGGGGATGTTGATCAAACTTGTGGAAGGAGGAGGAACTTAGCTTTTTTTTTTTTTCTTTTTTCCTTNTTTTTTTGTTTTTTTTTTTTTTCTTTTTTCCTTTTTTTTTTTTTTTTTCCTTTTTCTTTTTGCTTTAAATAATATATATATTTCGTTTCTTCTAATATTGCACATCGAAATGCTTCCTGTACACAGAGCGGCCCAGATTCAACTTGCAGCTCCGCCTGGGAGACCTGATGCAGCACGTGTGGCCGTCCAGAAGGCGACAAGCTCTGAGAGGGAAGCTCTGTTTTTTTTTTTTTTTTCCTTTTTTTTTTTTTTTTTTTTTTTTTT
>VXAY01001542.1:718387-792950 GCA_013399855.1 Oxyruncus cristatus | reverse complement strand
AATGGAAAGAACATTTGGTAACTCAGGAACCAGACAAAATGGGTGGTGGGGGGAGAAACAAGGAAAAAAAAAAACAAACCCCACGCGCTGCAAGTCGCTTGAGGTTTCTCTCAACGTTTTCTTTGGTCGTGGGAAAAGCTTTGTGTGTGGAACCGCAACATCCAGTCCCCTGATCCCTTTTCACTGGTCACGTCCCGACTGGCGCCCGCTTCCCGTACGCCCTCGTTCTTCCTCCTTTCAACACCCGGCGGAGTTCAGCAGATCACGGGTTCTTTGAGACCTTGAGCCAAAGGCTGAGAGCAAGAGTTGACCCAAAAGATGCAGCCCAGCTGCCCTTGCTGCAGAGGGGTGGGAGAGCCTGTGTAAGGACAGGCCAACCGTGGGGTCGGAGCCTCGGAGCCCGGTTTCCGTAGGTTGGTTCAAAGGAAGCAGACGGGGCCGACCTCGAGGTGGTATTGCTTTCCTGGCTCGGATGGGGGGAGGTTGTAGATGTTGACAATTGGCAGCTGCTGAGGGTCCTGTGTCCGAAAGGAAAAGAGAGTCCGATGCCAGCGTCCATCCTTGATCTGGGCAGGGACGGGGAACAGAGAGAGAAAGCTGATGAGCTGGGGGGTGAGTCCTGCTGGAAAGGGATGTGTTTCACGAGACAAGGGACTGTTCTTCAGGCTGAGCAGGTCTGGGGTGGGGTTTGGAGAGCATTTTGGGGGATCCTTTACCAGGTTGATGAAAATACCAGTTGGATGCTACCACCAACACAAGCTCCTAATTCAGTGAGCCCAAATGCAGCCCTGTGGCTTTCGACTCTGTGTGGCATCAGGTAAGAGCCACGTCCACCACCCACGGGTGGCCATTCCCCCTTCTGCCACTGAACTGCTGTTACATGTCACATCTAACTTTGGAATTTAGTTCTTTGCTTTCTGTCTGAAGGCCATCTAACTTCACAGGAGCTGCTACTGCATCCTGGACTGGAAAATTAGTGGTCAACAGGTAAACTTGACCCTTCTCCCCTTTCTCTGTAGCATGAGCAGCACAGGTGTAACTCCAGCCTTGTTGTGGGTCCTGAGTGGCCTCAGCCTGGCATTTCCCTCCACCTCTTCCCTCTTTAGGAGCAACATACCTTGCAATCATCAGCTGCCACTTCTGGCCTGAGCTGCCCCCCTGCCTCAAACATCTGCCCGTTCCAGGCCTTGAAGCGCACGGCTTTGTCCGAGGGTTTCTCGGAGGAGCCTTCCCTCCAGACAGAGGTGTTCAGGCAGTGGATGGTGATGTGCTGCACCACCTCGGAGCTCAGCAGGCGCAGGAAGTTCATCTGGACTCTGCCGATGTCAAAATCCAGCTGTGAAGGTGACAGAGAGGTCAGGGGTGCCCTGCAGAGGGGCTGGGGGGAGCTGGGTCTGGCACGAGTATGGGCATAGGGGCCAGATGCCAAATCAGTTTGGAAAGGTTTCGTGGGGACACAGATGGTCCTTTAGTTTGCAGAACAAAACTGGAAGGTCCTTAAGTAGAAGGAAAACAACGTAAAGTTTGACTTCAATACACACTTCTGCAAAGCAGCAGGTGCCAATTCATCTGCAAATGAACCCAGATATTTGTATTTTTGGTGCAGGTGCTTCCTCAAGAAAATCCTGTAGCACTCACTTCACTGCAAACTTGTGAGCTGACCTCACTTTTTCAGGTGGCAGAAAGCAAAATGCAAGAGTGACCTGAACATAAATGAATTCAACAAAGGATTTGGGAGCGGCATGTTTGCAAAGTTACTGGTCTTGTTGAGATTATGGGCTCATTAAACATGGCTGGAACTTACAGCTCTGTCTTGACAAGAATCAAGAGGAGTCTCGGGTGCATTTTTTTAACACATGAGAGCAGTTCTCAATGTTACAGCTGCACTAACTCTGCCTTGAGGAGAAACCTGTGTGCTGTGTCATCGTGGTCACCGTCTGATGTCCCAGGACAACACACCCCTGCGTAAATATTTGGCAATAGCAGGATGGGAAATGCCACTCTGGGGTTGAGCTGTGCCTACCTTGGAGACGGTGATGGGGCTGAGACACGTCTGCCCACCGTTGGTGAAGTTGCAGGTGACCTGGATGGTGTCTGAGGAACAGCCAAGATTTGGGTCGATCCAGTAGGTACCTGAAGAAACAGAAGACTTGGAGATTAACACTTAACCTTTTCTGTGACTGAGAGAAGGGGAGTTTTGGTTTCTCCATGACCGATTCCAGGGAAGGAGACCGGTTTGGGCCATATGAAACAGCCCTGTGGAGGACGCAGCCTTCGCACACTCAGAGCTCCCTACCATCGTTCATCTTGTGTTCACAGTTCATGAGGTCCCGGCAGATCCGTGCAGGGTTTTCCTTGGTTCCCAGGGGTCTTTTGATGCTCTGAATGAGGTTGCTGAGGTAGTGTAGAGTCTTAAAGATCTCCCCTCCATGGTCCAGCATGAGAAGGTCTGGATGTTGGTAACCCTGGAGAGAAAAGGAGGGGAAAGTCAGGGTGCCTTAGGGGCCAGGTGCTGTAAAAGGGTTTCTGCATCATCTGTGGGGAAATCCGTGGGTCAAAGACAGGCTGTGCTGGCTGGGATCCTGCTGTCCCAAGCAGGACATCACTGAAGTGCTGTCAAAGTCATGAGGTCTGAAACTTCACAAATGAGTGACACAACAGAACCACATCCTTTAAACTGGACCTCTGCATACATGAACTCCCAATATTCCACAAGAACAGTGACAAATCAGAGCTTTGTGTGTATAAACTCAACACACAGATAACACCCCTGTGACCATTCCCAGCCTCCAGCTCCAGCAAAGAGCAGGGAGTTATAAAATTCACTCTTACCTCTGTCTTGAACGCGGTGTTCGAGTCAATCAGGGTCTGGAAAGCTGTCCCAAAGCCATCTTGTTGCTGGTGGGGGGTGAAAAAGATGGTAACTGAGATTTTCAGAGGCTGAACATGCCCTGATGCAAACAAATGCTTTTCAATCTAAGGCTGCAACTCAGGCATTGCCCTGCCAACACAGCACTTTCTGCTGGACCTGAGTGTCTTCAGGGTCCCAGCAGCACCTTGGCTCTACAGGACTTACCATCGTTGTTAACCAACATCATACAGAAAATGGCAACTTACAAATGAGGCTGGAATTCCTGGCGGTCCCTGGAAATCAAAGGGAAAAAGGGGCATCAGCCAGAAATCTGGGCCGTCACTATTGCACAGATATTCAGTCATGGCCTTTTGAAATCCTCATTTCCCTGGAGCCCCTCAATGCAGAGGAGCGAGAGAGGCAACAATGGTGTCTCTATAAAACACTTGGAGATGGTTTGGAGTAAAGCACGAGGAACACTAGCCCATTCACACACAGAGCTTTGCACACGAGGAATGGGGCTAAGCTATGATTTCCAGCGAGTGAACAGTCCCTCTGGAGAATATCATGGCAATAATTTTAGCTTGTTTCAATAACGTCTTTGAACTCTTTCCATATATACATACCGGAGGGCCAGGGTGTCCTCGTGGGCCTGGAGGACCCTAAAGACAGAGTGGCATCAGTTAGTGAAATATCTCCAGTTTGTATATCCATTCCTTTTGTCATCAGCAGGACTCTGCTGCCAGCTGAAATCCTCTGGATTTTTGACACATCACAGCAGCTTCTCCCTCAAACCCTTCCAGAGACAGGACTTGGCCCCATTTTGTCCATATCCCAGCTCTGGGTGCATCTGCCTTCATCTGGCCCATTCCTACTGCACCCCTTGCTCCCAGCCCTTCCAGCTCCTCAAATGTCATTCCTTATCCCCAGCTACTTGTCACATTCCCTGTGTGCACAATTACCCACCCTGCAGCTTTACATTTGCTAAACTCTAAAAGCAACTGTTTTATTTAAATGCAAGACAGCAGTCAGAAAAAGCAATGCCAAATACTTACCCTTGGACCTTGCAGACCCTGCAGATAAATAAAAAAGAAGAAAAAAAGGCAGAAGCCGTCAGAAGATGCTCATTACTAACCCAAAATCTCCCTGTACACCCATGTGCTGTTCCCAAGGTGCCTGTGCAAGGGCAGGGAGGGACAGGGGGTCTGCCAACAGCAGAGAGGTTATTGCAGAGGATGGTGATGGCCCTGGCACCAGTGAATGCTCGTGCTGGGGTGCAGGTCCCTGCCATCCCAGTATCCTCTGCTGTGCCCATGGAGGTAGGAAATGTGAGCAGGAAGAACCAGAGGCTCCCTCGTGGGAGCCTGATGCCACCACCCTGAGCCCAAGCCCTGGTGGGTGCAGCAGAGCCTGGTGTGACTCTTGGTTGCTCAAGGGGAGGGACCCTTTTAGGGACACCCAGGGGCGGGACCAGCACTTACCATTTCCCCACGGCTGCCTTTGTCTCCCTTGGGCCCCTGTAAAGCACACAAGGTGTCTGTCAGTGACTGTTCACAAGCTGCACTGCTGGGTGTTGCCCCCCAGAAGCTCCTTGCAAGGACCCAAGTGCATCTCTGACACATCAGCTCAGGTTGTTATACTGGCCCCTCCATCCCGAGCCATAAAAGCACCATGACTGGATGTTTGGGCAATGCCCAAGTTCATCTTGCTGGTTTTCCTCTCTGCCAGTAGCAGGCTCTGGACTGAGCTCTAAGTAGTGTCATATTCATGTTTTTATGAAGCACTGACCTGACCTTTAGTCTGTGTTCAGTGCTTTTGGCATTTTGGGGCAGGCAGGGATGTTCAACACTTCCCAGAATCAAATGTTTGCCAGTTTAACACATTTATCAGTTTGAGTTGTGGTTTTTTTGCCCCCCTCAGGCCAAGTTCTTTGGGAAATCTGGCATCTTGGTTTTGAAAAAATCTGCAATAACATTTTTGCCTCCTATTCTGAGCCAATCTACAGAAAACCTTGCACTTAGGCTGATTTGCTCCTCACTTTTAAGCTAATAATCTTCTTGCAACTATCTGTGCAGCCAGAGACTAAGCCCGCACTTTTCTGAAGCAGCTGATGTTAAAACCCCTTTTGTTTTCTTCATTTGATGGGATTTACTTATGCTGGCCTCAGACATCTTGGATCTCACGCACTGAGCTCCTCTGAAAAATACAGGCAGAAAAAAAGCACTGACACTTACTGGGCTTCCCGTGGGACCCTGAATGCCAAGCGGACCAATAATTCCTTCTTTTCCCTAGAAAAGAAAAGATATGCGTGAATCATCACAGGGGAACTGATGGTCACTTTTACCAGGGCAGACTCAGTGGAGACACTGAACCTCTTTGCTACACGATGGTGGCATTTGCCGTAGCTGGAATGAAAAGCTGTTGCAAAGCGCGAGTCCAGAGAGACGAGCCCTCGCAGTACGGCTGCCACAACCCATGTTAAACCTCGGAAATTCCAGACACAGAAGGATTTCAGTGTAGCTGGAGTGGTCTGTGCACCATGACTGCCCAAACCCCGTGCAGATGCGGTCACCTACAGCTGTGAGCAGCGCACTGTGCTCCTCACAGCGCCCTCAGGAGCCTCAGAAACAGGGCTGGAGGAAGGAAGAAAACCCTCCCAAACCAACAAACTGGAAAACCACTCACCATGAGACCCGGTGGCCCACGTGGTCCCTGAATGCCTTTGAAGCCAAGGTCTCCCGGGGGGCCCTGCAAGCAAAAATGAGATCCACTGAATAACCAGACCCTGTGTTTATGCCCTTGCTTAGAGCTCTGCTGTAAGGAAAAGGTGCTGCCTCATATATGGGAATAGGAAGGTTCCCAGTTTTTAAAAATTCTTTTCCCACTTCTGCTTTGCAAGGCCTTTACTTTCTACAGAAAAAAAAGACAGTTCCCTCTTTGCCAGGAAAATGATATAATGATAAAATGGGTCTAAATTTCAAATCAAGGCCCTCAATGTTAGGGATGCACGTTGGTATTTCAGGTGCAGGCTGATGACAGATGCTGGGAATACAAATGTCTGAAAGATGTTCAGGTGGCAAAAACAGCCATGGAGCCTCTAGGACAGCCCTTTCCCACTCTAACAGCTGCCTATTTTAACAGGAATAAGTTCCCTCATATACATTAACACACACCCATTTAACAAATAAAGACGCGTAAACGAAAGAAAGTTGGGATCGTGATTCGATTTCCACAGTTTCTGCAGAGCAGATAATACAGTCTTTGCAACAAATATTGTGTCGTCTGTCCCCAGCAAAGGAGGACCAGAAAACCAGCTGGTCACAAGCAGCCCTCTTACCTTTGGCCCAAACAAGCCCGCGATCCCTGGAAATCCCGCCTCTCCGAAGTCTCCCTGCAAGGAACAGCCAAGACAAATACAAGGAGAAAGGACAACAGTAAGTTCACACTGATGGCTGGTCACTGAGAGACACACCAAGGGTTCAGCTGCTTCAGAGAAAGAGGAATCCGTGAGTACCCTTCAGTAAAAGCAGGATTGAGGAGGAGGAAGTATGAAAGAAATCTGGGGGAGGAACTACACCAATGGCAATCTAGAAGCAAGTCCAGAAGATCTCGTAGACCTGTAGATCATTTAGATCTCACAGGCTAAACCTTTTTGCCCCCAAACAGGAGGCATACATGCACTTTTTCTAGCAGATGCTTCTCTGATTTGGCCCACAGTCAGTAGAAGCAGGATGGAGAGCATCTGCTCTGAGATTGATCTTGGAAGTTCATGCTGAAAAAAAAATAGCCTCAAAGGCCTTTAAAACAAGCTCTTCTTTTATTTCTAGTACCAACTGAACTGACCTTTTAAAGGATAATTTCAAACTATGCTCATTCAAGCTGTTAAAAAAGTATGTGTTCCTACAATATAACCTCCCACTCAAACCCGGGAAAGCCATGCATGTCCCCTAATTCTTTTCCTACTCAACTCTGCAGGGATTTTTGCTCAATTTTGTAAGAAAAATAATAATAAAATATTTGGAAGGCCATCAAGCTTGAATCAGCACATAGCTTGCACTCTGAGAATAAAAAACCCACCCCGGGTAGCATGTCCTTATGTAAACACCCTCCTTTCACCACGTTTGAGATGCTTGTCCTTTGATATTTCCGAGCTTCTCAGATGTCAAAATGCAAAATGATTCAATGTTAAAAAAAAAAAGAGAGGGGTCAGAAACCTTCACCAGATGATTCATCTCCAGTCTCAGGAACATCAGAGATGGAAAAAGCTTGTTTGGCCTCTCGGCAGGACTGTGTGACCCGTGATGGATTGTGCTTTACAGGGTGTTTTACAATGACTTGTTCAGCCCAGCTGTAAATGACCCAAGCAATGGGGTTTCCACCACCTCTGTTACAAAGCTGTTCCAGAGTCAGTTTAGAAATCTCACTGTTAGGAAGTTTTTCCTGCCACAACAGTGAGAAACTGCTTGGCAAGAGAGGGCTTGGTTGGACTCGGTGGAGTGTAAGAAACGTTCCAAGGATACAAATTGATTTAACTGCCCATTTATGGATCCTGGAAAGCAAAACTGCTACTAACGGAGGACGAAGGTCTTTCCTGCACTAGGACAATCAACCAGGCCCTCTTTTTAGAGGCATTTCAGGCAAAAGCAAAAGAAATTAGGAGGGTTTAAATGCTATGGAGTCGTCTCAGCCAAGGGGATCTGGTCATTGTCCCTGCAGCAAAGCAGTAGTGGCAATACAGGGCAGATGAACATGTCACTTGTGGATATCAGAGAAAAAATGGCCTTGTTATGGTGGTGTTGGCTGCTATCTTTGAGCTTGAACACTGCCATGGCAGGGTGCTATGTAAAAAATACAAACAAAATATTTTAATTGAGGCAGCTGGGGTTCACCTTGCGCCTGGTTTTATATTAGTTCTAATCTCTCTCCTATAGCCACGCACAAGGTGGATATGGGGTCCCCTAAAGACCCTCCCAGGGTTCACCCTGCTGTCCCAGGCTGTGGATCCGCACCCTCTCCTGCAGGAGACAGCCTGGAGTCGGGTGTGATCAGCTCCATCACCACTAACCGGCTGTCCTTTGGGTCCTGGGTCGCCAGGGCTCCCTGGAAGGCCCGTTCCTCCCGGTGATCCTCTCTTCCCTGTTTGGCCAGTCTGTCCAGGCAATCCTGTTTCACCCTAAAAATAACAGATTTTCCTGTTATTCCAAGGGGCAGGAGCTAAATATAACAACACTCAGCCGAAACAGCCTTAGATGGAAAGCTGGAAGAGATGGCTCAGTGGGATGAGGAATGTGGTTGCATCAGGGGATGTCCCAGGTCTGCTAAGGTGGGTTGTTCAGGATGCACAGGGTGAGACCAGGATTAGCATGACCACGTCCCCTCCTGGGCTGCCCACAGAGCAGGAGCCTCAGCAGAGCTGTCCTGCCTGCATGGGCTGAGGAGAGAAAGGGAAGGAATTGGCTTCTCTTTGCACTTTGTAAATTCTTTGTCCTGCCCTGCAGCCTGCCATAATCTCTTCCCCCCCAGCAGGCTGGCAATTGATGATTAATCCATGGAAAATGTTGACAACACACCAAGACTTCAGTGGGAGGACTTCAACCCAGAGGCTGCAAAGCCAACATTCCCCCCTGCACTAATTTCACAACTTCAATCCAGAGAGGGGCTTCTGTGACCCAGCACACACTTTCCTCCCCTCCTCTTCCCCTTGCCAAGTGCCAGGAGCAACAAGAGGTGCAGCAGGTGAGAGCCTGGGATGGCTGAACAACTGGAAAAGGGGCAACAAATTTCCCTGGAGGCAGGGTATGAGCCTGTGACGAGGGCACGAGGGTCTGTCAGTCCCCAGTGGCCACAGCCTGTTGTTCTGCCCAAGGCAGCTGGAGGGCAGCAAGGGACAGTTTAAGGGCGATGTGCTGTGGAGCCCTAATTTAAATCAGATCCCAGAGCCCAAACCCAGCTGGAGTTTTCCCATTTACAGAGTCTCTCTACGAAGGGCTGAAATGCTGTGGGTCCAGTTTAGGTCCTGTGGCCAGACTGGATCAGGGCAAGGACCAGGAATAAACCCTGAGGTCACTAAAGCAGCTTGTCCCTTCTTCCACCCAGCGTGATGTCCAAGTCCGTTATATATTACATATTATATTATTTACCCAGTAAATATAGGCTAAAACCCAAACAGCACAGCACAGATTTCCTTTCAGCAGTTCAGGCCTTGTAGAGCAGCTAGAGTAAACTCGAATTTCCCATGGAGTTGTCCATCCTGGACATTCTACAGGTGGGCTGTAGCAGTTCCTCTGCAAATTCTCCATTTTGATTCTAGCCAGGATTCTAATGAAAAAAGAGTGAAGTGTTTGTAGCGTGGGTATGTGTGTCTGTAGGTTCCTGAGCTCAGTGACCTTTGACAAGGGAGGAAAGGTTTCTGGGACATTCAGCTGCTGTGACCACCATGAAAATGGATGGATGGATGGATGGATGGATGGATGGATGGATGGATGGATGGATGGATGGATGGATGAGAGGCCTACAGACCCTCTAGCTAAGTGAAAGATGGCAGCAGGAACCGAGACTATGTTAGACCTTGGAGAATCCCACCTCTAGAGACATCAGCCTGCAGACTGGATTACTCACAGCAGTATCTTAGGGAGTCAGAAACTCACCTTGAATCCTGGTGGTCCCTGTGCCCCGGGGAGGCCTGGCACGCCTGGGTTCCCTCTCTTGCCTGACATCCCGATCACACCTTCTTCCCCATCATCACCCTGCTCTCCCTAGAAAAGAAAGACAGAAGAGGTTATGAAACAAGATGCTCTTTCCCCCTCTGCACAGCTTCTGCCCTCAGCAGGCACCATCCATCTGGGCAGGGGCGGGTTTGCAGATGTGGGCAGATTTCTGTGCATGCAAGTGTCTGTCAGGCTACAAACCCCACTTCATTTACAGACCCGGCCACGCAAAGGCAGCTGCTGCCTCCGTGTGCACATGAGATGTGAGAAGGACCCACGCTGGGTATGTGCAAACAGGAATATCCATTGCTGGATAACGCAATTTCTCCTGTGCTCCCTTTTAGTTTTCCAGCCCCTAAGTTGCATTTGTTACTGATGCCAAAAGGTTACAATTGGAACTCACCAGGATCCCGGGCACACCATCCTTCCCGGGCACTCCGTCCACTCCAGGGACTCCCTCTTGACCCTGCCTTCCCACCACTCCTCGAGGACCTGGTAGCCCAAGGATGCCCTGAAATCACAGAGGTGTTAGAGATGGACCTCCCAGACAGGATTTCCTGGGGCAGAAAGTTGAATTTTCACGTACCGGTGAGCCTCTGCTCCCTGCACTGCCCCGTGCTCCTTGCTTTCCTTTTTGACCCTGCAAACAAAAAAAGAAAGGCATCTAAGATTGCAGCAGTTCTAGCACAACTCCACTTTGACTTCAGGGTGTGCTTTTGGATAATGACTGGAAAGAGTTTTCTGAAAAAAAGGAGATTTATAAAGTCAGTTGCTCCAGCGCTGGGGAATGAACTGCTATTTAGTTTTATTACAAGTGATTCTTCGTATGTCTTGAGAGTTCTAGGGCAGGAATGAATAGCTAGAAGGCAAGGACCTACATTTTTCCTAATACAGAGCAGATGAGGACAAATAAAGCAGGATGAACTCGAGGGAGGACTCAGTACACTGGCAAACATTAGAACAAGATGCTTAAAACCTGCATCCTCCATTGGTTCACTGACAGTGTGGTGCTGAACCCAGGACCTGGAGAGTCTTCTGGGGGCGTTCAGGGGGAGCTCCTCTCTGAGAGGTAGCCCCCTCTACTTTGGAAAGTTAATGGAAATGAAAAGGGTGCCCGAAATTTGCAATGCTGCTTTGTGGATAAAGGCATAAAAGAAATACTCCTGAGGTTTATTAGCCGTAAAAAGGATTAATTTCTGCAGTATGAATGGAAAACTCAGCCTCACCACCTTCGCCAGAGCTCCCTTAGTGAGATCATGTACTAAAGCACTTTTAAATCGAAGAACTAATTTTCTGTGCATTGTTTCTCCATCTGCAGAGGACCAGCCAGGCCTGGTCCTGAAAGAAATATTCCTGGGGGTGCTTTCCCTGCTATTCATTAGGCCCAAAGGCAGTTCCAGATTGTCCATCGATGGGCAGAATTTATTTATCTTATCACCTGGTATTCTTTTTGCCAAAAAGACCTAAAACTATCTTCTGGCATTACCCCAACAGGGTCAGGTTAAAAATCCTGACATCTGCCAAGAGAGAGGAGGAATTTGCTGAGTATTGAATTCCCATATTTATGTTTCAGCAAATAAAGTCCCTAATCTGTGAGGATAATTAGCAAGCCTTCATTACAGCCAGATGTGGAGGTAGGAGCAGGTATGAGGTGCCCCAATGAACCCCGAAGGACCCATGTGTGTTGTGTTTTCTTGCTCAGTGAGGACAAGAAGTTGGAGGGACTCTTCCAAGAAACATAAGTGCATGGATAATGGACTCCAAACCCGGAAGGTTTCACGCCAGAAAAGTTTATGGTTCGAGTGAAAGAGAGAGACTCTTGCCTGGCTCAGACCTCCTTTGGGACAGATGAGCTGGTTGTGGCTGGAAGCACCACAAACAGGGGCATGGGAAAGAGGCACAGCCCATGGCAGGGACTAAAGACCTGCCCAGGAGTCACCCACCCTGCTGGGGCTGTAATTGTCTTGGTCTTCTCCAGCTCCACAAAGCCAACAAACCATTGGGCTTGGACACCCAAATACATGTTTACAGCCCTCCCACGAGGTTCTCCACAGCCTTTCAAGGCACAGACCATGGGAAAAAAAATCACACATGAGAGTCCTCTTAATTAGATGTTTTCTTTAAACTTGGGACACTATAAATCCACCCTGCTGAAACCTACCACATCACCTTTGGATCCCTTTGCTCCTGGCTTGCCTGGTGATCCAGGATCCCCCTACAAAACATAAGCAAGAAAAATCTGCTTAAAATTCTCTTCTGGCAGTATCTTGCACAAAGTACAAAGAACAGCATTTTTTGTGCCCTAACAACACTGACTGTATGGAAACAATTCAGGGGAACAGCCTGTGCTCAGACAGGCCCCTGGGGAAAAAGGAGCAAGGAACTGTCTCCAGAGAGCATTTAACAGGGTGTCAACTGGAGAAGAAGCAAGTCTGCCCCTCACTTGGGTGGTACTTGTACTTGCGGAAATCATTCACCAAATTCCAGATGGTGCCTGGAGAACAGTCCTGAGCAGCGGGCAGGAAGGGGCCTGTGTGCAGAATGAGTAGTTTACACAGTGACTACATCGTCAGTGTGGGTCTGCTGCAGCCTTGGTTTCACCTGGATATCAGGTGTTAGAGAGCTGCCTATGGAGGAGCAAAGCAGAGAGAGTATTTCACTACTCCCTTACTGGCTTCTTCCTCATCACACCCATCTCCATCTTTTCTCCTGGCTGTCCAGGTTCGGGTTGTCTTGTGTATTTGTGTCAATGGCAATTTCTGGATTAACACTGAAGAAATAAATGGTAAGGAAGGACTCGGTGCAGAGCTCTCCTTCTTCACCTTGTTTTTGAGCCACGTATTTCTAATGGATCTTTACCAAGGACAATCCAAATCTCCTGCTGCCATCTGAATCACTGACATCTGAGGGGATATCACCGGCCAAATAAACTACATCCACAGGGGAATGCAGCAGCTCTACTCATTCCTAGGCCATATGACAAAGCACTAAGTCTTCACCCCAAAATAGAATCTGTTGTTCCTCCCAGTGGCCTTATAAAAAGTGGGAATTGATTCAACTTTATTTTCCAATACAAACTACATTCAATGTGCTGCTGCACTCACAGTTGCAATAGTCACATATAAAAATCAGATGCTACCGTATATAGCAAGGGAACAGAGTCCTTTCCTTAAGTTTGGATTTAATTTAGTCTTTCATGAAGTCTTTCACTGGTCTGAAAGGAAACACCATGCAGGCAGAATAATATGATCTCTCCTCACAGTGGACCAGAAGCATGTCAAATGGATCATTTCCAAGCATTTCCCCGCCATTGTCATCTCCCACCACCCATCTCCTAAGATTCCTAGCGATCCTCATGGACCATTCAGAAAAGACAGCTTTGGAGACAGGCAGTACTGGGGGTTCTCCCTGTTTCACCATTAGTCTCAAATGTGGCTCAGAATGCCCGTTCCATAGCCTTGGCTTGTGGAAATGCCCACATTGCATTTCACAGCCCACCACACACTCCTCACTGCAGCCCTTCCCACCTGCCTTCCTTTGTGCATCTGTTTCTCACAAACAGGGGGCATTGGGGAGCTTACAACAAAGCAGCATCTCTTACAGGTAAGCCTTGCTGTCCAGGTTTTCCTCTTTCTCCATCAAGCCCTTCTTGACCCTTAAATAAAAAACAGAGAGGGAACACGTGTTTGCTCTCGAGTAATTTTGTGGCAATGAGAAAGGAAAATAGAAATGTCCCACAAAGAGGAGCACAGGGAACCAATTCATAACCCTGGTCTTGCTTTTGAGAGAAATCCCAGTAAGATTTTGGAAGCTTCCAAACCTCCAAGTTAACAGAGAGATCTTCCCATGGAAGAATCTACAGCCATGGGCACTGACATGACCTCTCTTGTGCACACCTTCCCCAGGGGACCTCCTCAGTAATCCCAGAGACCTCTGCTGAGATGGTCCTGCTCGTTCTGCCAGCCTCCTGTGCTCAGGCAGGTGCATGGCAGGGTGAGGTGCTGACCTGCAGGGCCTACACTCGCCTTCAGCAGAATTTTTCCCGCTTTAGGTGAAGACAACTGATTTACTCCTTGTCTGAATCACAGATGACCAGGGACAACAGCGGGTTATGCATTGTGACTGCTGGGCAATTCTGTGGGCTGGTGTGGGCTTGGAAGCACTTTCCCCAAGACGAACATGCCTGAATCATGCATTTGGAATAAGACTCACAGGATAACCGGTGTCTCCAGGCTCCCCTCGATCACCTCTGTCACCAACGGGGCCCTACAACAGCACAACAAAGACTTAAGGTGGATGTAAACAACCCGTCACCTGCAGTATCTCAGTGGCTTGTGCGTGTTCCACAAGCAAGGAAGCAACCCAAATAATCCACCCACAAAACTCAGGCCAGGATTGATTAGAGAAAGGATTTGACGTCTTACTCTGTCTCCAGGTGGTCCCTGTGGGCCTTCTACCTTCCCATCATCACCTTGTTCTCCCTGAGAGTAAAAACGTTAATATTAATACAGACAGCAGATTTTACAGCAGATGTTTCTGTACAGACCTGATCCAATCCTCCCATATCATGGGCTCATAAGTCAAAGCCTCCGTTGAATTTGCTCACTTTTCATCCAAAGAAAGACTAAACAATTTTTTTTGATTGTTTTTTTTCACAGCCTGGAATACACTGAGCCCTCTCATTGCTTTCCTGGTTTCTGGTGGTTGTTTCCGCCTGATTTAACCCTCCTCCCCAAGGAATCAGGTGCAAAGGGTTATTTTTAACAATTCCTAAAACTAAGCAAGAAGGATGTAATTACGACAACATGGGAAATAGCTCCCTGCCTCTGAATTTTATTGCTGACAGCCCAACCAAACTCTTTAATCAAGCATTTCCCCACCCTTGTTGAGTGCTGCCTGGGCTATCATGGGAACATGGGTGGTCTGGATGGGCTCCCTCGTTGTCTGCCACTGCTGTGGGCTTGTCTTACAAGCAGCCAGGTGAGAGGGTTGGCCCCTTCCACACTCCTCTTCTTGATGGGGATGCTCCACAGCACAAGCTCAGAGCTCATGGTTTGGCTGGGAGATAAAATCACCCGGATTATTTATAGCCGAGGTCTCTCTAAAACATCCACAGAGAGATCCCTTAAAACTTAACAGAGACATTATCCTTTTAAATTCTGTTGTATAAGTCACTCAGGGTCACGATGTCCTGTTTTCTCTGGAGTCTAGCTCAGAGATGGCTGTTTCTTTGCTCCCCATGGAAGACCACTACATTCCAGCTCCTCCGGTTTTTGACGACTTCACATTAGAGTCTCTGGCACTTTGGCTCCTCAGGATGAACGTGTCTCAGAACTCACTGATGCTGCAGCTACTGGAGAGAGAGGGTCTGGGGGGTTCTGTCACAGAAGCTGCTGTATTTGGTGTGCTTGGGGTGCTGCTACAGCCTTGAACATCCAAATCTCCAGACACTGCAGTGCCAAGTTCTCCACAGCCTTCTGTAATTCTCAGTGGTTGCACCAACCCTCTCTGGTGTATTTACCATTCTTTTCGATGTTCTCCCTGGGTTATTTTCCTGTTTGAGTTGCAGCTGCTGATAGTAAGGATGCTTGGGAAATGTCTTGATGATCCTGCCTCTGGGAGAAGACAATACTGGCAGAGACAACAGCCTCTTTTCTGTAGGAACTGGGTCACAGCTTGGAATCGGGGCTGTGCCACCACACACAGGAGAGACACACTGACAGACACTGACTTCTCATGGACTGAGCACCTGTACTGCCATTCACAGCTCGGTTGAATGAGGCTCAAGATTTGGCGAAATCTCGTACAGTTTACACCTCAACAGGTAGAAGAGAGCTCAGTGCATCTCCCTCCACTTGATGACAGTGACATTTTCTCTCTGCTGCTGCTGCAACATGTTGGATGAACTTTGCCAGGAGTTCATAGAGACCCACTGGTTATGCCCGTAAGAGATGGGATGCTGGGTGGGGAACTCCAACCTCCTTATCTCAGGTTTTGAGGAGCTGTGGTAGAAGGAATATATAGAGAGAAACTGTGCCAGTATAGCTTGAAAATATAGTACTGAGCAATATGGATGGAGAAATTTGGGTGGCAAAGAGGACAGAATGGAAAGTAAAGCCTCACAGGCTCTGCTGATGGTTTCCAGTGCTACTGAACTTGCTGCCTGAAGCCAGCAGCAGAATACCTGGCAACTGGTTTGCTTTCTAGCCACTATCAAAGGAATGTTGGCTAGAAGGGAAATAAAGCCACTATTTCTCAACTCTCAGGGAAAAAAAAAAATCCCAGTGTGTGTGTTACTATGCAGAAATCTTGGCACTGATTGCTTCTTCCCAAACAGGATGTGAACACCTTTGCCATTTGGAAGCTGAAGATGAGCGTGATGAACTCAAAGAAAGCTCATAATTCTGGGGACCCTTGAAGACCATCAACACTCAGAAACTTTCTCCCCAAAAAGCTGAGTTGTGGCTCTGTGTTCCCTTGAGTCTAATCCCCGCCTTCTCCTTGTCTTCTGCCTGAGAAAATCCTGCAGCCTGGTCAGCTCTAGGACTGCAAAACTGAGCTCCTCCAGAGCTTCCTGATGCCCCAGCTGCTCAAGAGGGAGATGAAAGGTCTGCACTAATTCTTCGGAAAGTTGCAGCGAAAAAAAGTTAGAGTAAAGGGCAGCAAAGTAAACATGTTGGGATACAAATGGAAAATGCACGGAGAAGAAGGGAAGGCTTGTTGTTGTTGGCTCCCGTCCCAAAGTGAGATACACCAGTTTGTAATTTTTAAAAAGGATCCCATCTGGACTGCTTTAAGCAGCTGCCAAGTGCAGGCGTCTGCTCTGAGCAAGGCCTCTTTGAGGAGCTGCAAATGTATTAAATGCGGCGGAGTAGCTGCCTGGTATGGCCAGGGGAGCTGGATTCCACAGTAATGCCTCTCACCAAGCTGCTTTCTTCTCTGGAGAAGGGAAGACCTTCCCCATCGTTACATATCCTCCTTCAGCACAGATCCTTTTACCAAGCTGCTTAAAGCTCACAGAGCACCGTCGTCCCCTTTCCATTTTATCTTAATTTCTCAGATTTAGGGTTCCATTTCTGTGTTCACACATGTGGGAGAGGTTACAAATGTCCGGAGGGAAGGAATCTGTCTATCCTTATGCTGGGATCCAGGCAACTCTTAGGAGATAAGGGAGGATGGATAAGAAAATTCAGATGCGAGACTTTTGTGGAGCACCTGGATGGTGCAGGAAGCAGTGCTGGAGGCTCAGCACACGATGTTGTGCTCTCCTCGCTCAGCATCTCCTCCTTGTGCTCCCCAGCAAGGTGTCAGCAGACCTGCTGGCCCTTCCAGGGAGACATGAGTGAGATCCAGCTGTCAGGGCCATTACCAGAGCTGACTGCTCTCACCAGGATGCATTAGATGTTCTGGTGCCTTCGCCAGGCTTCAGCTCGGACACTCGCATGTAGAATTCATTTATCATAACACTGCTGCACTCTGTTGGCACCAGATCCACTGAGGGAGCGCCCTTAGTGTCCATTTGCAGAAGAATATCTGGAATGCTTCACTGAGTGCTTCAGATTAATAATTTGGGGACCATTTCCTACTGAAATTATGGGAGCTTTCAGGATGGGATGGATGGATGTTTTCATGTAAAACAACAGCTGCAATTTAAGCAACAGAGATATGGATCTGCACATGTCTTACTCCTTCTGCTGCAGGGTCAAGGACTGACCTTGCTTTTGGTAGTGACAACTCACAACTTTTTGCCAGGGTGCTCAAAATTCAACAGTGGGGCTGTGAGAAACCTCTGGGCAGGTCACGAGCTCTTGCATTATTATCCTGGGCTGGTTGTGCTTGGCTAACGCCACTCCCCACACAGCCACTCAGTGGGATACACCTGAGGAGGAACGCTGCTGAAGTCTGCAAGAGCAAGAGGTGCAGCCTGGGAGACGGATGAGGCAGGGTTAGAAAGGCTGGGGGTGGAGAGGAAGTTCAGCAAGGCAGCGATGGAGGTGCAGAGCAGCAGGAACATCACCAGCTGTTCCTCCACGGATGTGTTTCAGCAGCAGGAAATGAGAGAAAAAGCAGCATGACCACTGTTCCTCCCCAGAGCAAAATTTCTGAGGCATGTGAATGCGTTAGTGGAACACAAGGGTTCACCCTGCCCCACTGACTCCCAGCCACCAGCACGGGGGTTGCTGCTGCACAGGGAGTCTCCAGGCAGAGCACGGTGTGAACAGGGTGTCCTGACAGCAGGAGCCTGAGCTTGAAAGGATGCATTCAAAGCCCCAGCAAAGACAAGCCCTTATAAACTCATTTTACAAGGGATGAAGCTCCTGCCTGCACTAAAGCTGCACTCCCACTGTGTGCCAGAGGCAAAGCTGAACACTCTCTTGGTGGTGGGGAGTAGAAAATGAGCAAAAAGAGTTCACACATCTCTCCTCTTCATGGGGACCTTATGACTGACCAGTCTGCATCACCATCACTTCCCTTCTCACACCAAGGGAGAATTATAGGGAGAATGGTTTGGGTTGGAAGGGACCTTAAAGCCCATCCTGTTCCAACCCCCTGCTGTGGGCAGGGACACCTTCCACTAAACCAGGTTCCTCTAAACTCCATTCAACCTGGCCTTGAACATTTCCAGAGATGGGGCAGCCACAGCTTCTCTGGGCAACCTGTGCTTGTGCCTCACCACCCTCTGAGTAAAGAACTTCCTAACCTCTAACCTAAATCTCCCCTCTGTTAGTTTAAAACTGTTCTGTCCGTGTAAGAAGTTGCTCCCCTCTTTTTGATGAGCCTCCTTTAAGTACTGGAAGGTCACAATGAGTTCTACCTGAAGCTTTCTCCAGGGAGACCTCAGGAGGGAGGGAGCATCTCTGCTGAAGGCACGTGAGGGGTTCCATCAGCTCTGTGAGCAGCCAAAGCCAGCTGGGCCGTCCAGAGCACGGAGCAGCCAGCTCCCAGCTCCGCCGACAGGAAACCATTAAAGGGTGAGTCACGGCTCCAGCCTGAACTGGTCATGGCTCTGCTGACTCAGCAAAAGGGGGAAACTCCAGGGGAAAGCCACCGTGGCTCTGAGTCAGGGCAGCTGCAACGAGGGGGCTCGTCAAGGGGTGGGGGACAAGCGAGGCGAGGGGGTGGCGGGTGATGAGGAGGAACGCCGGGGGCTGATTTGAGCACAGACACGGCAGGGTGCTGACCACCAGCTCGTTTGTGAAGGGTGTGATTCTGACCCGATCACAGAAACCTGCTAAGTCTGATTTCTTTTGTCTTGGGGATCGAGCTGAATTTTTGTGGGTGCAGGAAAAACGCGTCCCCAGAGAACCTGCTGGGCGGTTCAGCCTCCGGCACAAGGGCATGTGGTGTCTGGAAAGCACCTGCTAGTGGCATGAGTGTGCTGGCACTGCTTTGCAGAGGTAAAGCTGTATATCTGGTAGGTTTTTTTAGGGGTTACATAGGTGGCTGTGCAGTTGAGGAGGCACCTCTGCCGTAGGGAGAGGAGAGCACGGATGCCCAGGAATTATGGCAGCACGACAATCATCTCTGTGCCAGCTCAGCTTCCACACCAAGCATGAGATGAGACAGCTAAACTCCCTGAACTTACCTTTTCCCCCTTTGGCCCTGGTGGTCCAATTGGCCCCGGTGGTCCTGCATGTCCCTGCGGAGAGCAGACAGCACGTGAGGAGGCAGGAAAGAGCTGTTGGACTGAAAGTCCTCCCTGGTTCCCTGCCACGTCACACAAACCCTGTGTGTTGCATCCCAGCTTCAGAGGGACACATGGGTTGTGGCAGAGGTGGACCAAATGCACGTGGAGAAGCCGTGATGGTGTAAATGGAGACTAGACAAAGAACTAAACTCGAGATCAGAAATAAATCATAGTTTAAGAACAACTTACATCGTGGACTGACCATTGTGTTGCATTTGAGAACAGACAAAAGCTGGAAGATGAAAATAAACCCCTTACCTGGTAACCCTTTAAGCCTGGGTCCCCTTGAGCACCCATCCTTCCTGGAGGTCCCTGGAGAGGCAAGCACAGAGGGACCGTGAGAGCAGCCCATGGTGCCACCCCATGAGAAGAGGATGCACTGGGCTATGCAAAGCAAAGCTCAGCACCACGTGGGAGTGTGGCAGCCCCTCCTCCTGGCCACCTGTGAGCTCTGCTGCAGCCACCTGAAGGGCTCTTGCTTGGCTTTAACCTCTTACACATGGAGAGGGAAGTCAGGAGGCCGTTCTATGCCTTTGCCAGCCCGCAGCAATAGGTTCCCCACCTCATTCAGGTTTGCTACCAGAAATGGCTGCATTTTTGTGCTCTTCATCTGCCCTTCTGAACATCTCTATACCCAAACTAGTGTTGTGCTAGGAAGTCCACCAGTGAGACCACGCTCATGCATGACCTAGTCCTAAACTGTTGGGAGGAAACCTTCCAGTGTGGGTTCTGAAGCCAAGAAGGGAGTTTTCTGCATCGTGATGGGGGCACTTCATGAGCTGTGTTTATCACACCTTCAGCAGATTGAACAAGAGGGTTTAAATCAGATCATCCGATTTAAGCGGGTCACTGACTTCCCATATAATCCCATTTAGCGTGGATGAAAGCCCTTTATACAAGACAGAGAAGTGTCCAGCCCAACAGACTGCTGTTCAGATGTTTCTTTGCTTCCTTGTGAAATAATCCATGGAGGCTTTGCCAAAGAATATTAAGTGAGGATATATGGTGAGGCCATAATTTTTAGTGCAGGAAAACACTATCAGCAGAACCATCACTCCATCACTCATTTGCTACTGCTCTGAAACATCACTGTGACTCCTGGTTCATAAATAACTCCTGCTATTTCAATATGTTCTACAAGAGTGCAAGAAGTTTCCTTACCAGGCTGCATTGCATGAGGGTTATTTTTACTTGCTGCTGCTGTCCCAATACATTTTTTCTCATGTGCCTAAAGCAAATTAACTTTCTTCTCTCTCTGCTGTATTATTACTGTTCTCTCTGACAGCCTCACCTTCAGTCCCCAGCTCAAACCCTTTCCCGTGCTATATTTCTTCTTGCTCCAAGTGTTTTAGATAAGTAGATCAAGAGTGGGTGTAGAAGCAGGGCAGAAGTCCAAGGCAGAGTTCCTTATAATAACAGAGTTTGACTTGGAAGCAGCTCTTGCCATGAGTGTGCAGTCTCAAAGGGGAAGATCTTAGCAAAAAATAGCTTATCAGCTCACTCAGCTCAGGAAAAATCCCCAATATTTCAGCTATTTCAGCCCATCTGGGGAGTTGTGAAGAACCACCACGGTGCAACGTGAGCTGGGCTCACGGGGCACCAACCCAACCACCTCTGTGGAGTCTCTTCTGTGCTGCTCAGAGCAACTTAAGCTCTTTTGGCCAATTAAACCCATCCAACAGCATTTCCCTTTCTGTGCTCTGCAGCCCCTGCTGGGCTCTCTGCTTCATTCAGGCCCGTGCCCACCACTGCCAGTCACTGTGTGTTGTGTTCAACCATTTGCAGAGCTCTTCTCACCATAGGTCCCAGGGTACCTCGGGATCCTTTAGGGCCTTGGTTCCCCTTCGGCCCCTCCTTCCCTGGGGATCCAGTCTCTCCGAGCTGCCCCTGGTAGCCCTTGCTGCCCTGCAGAGCAAAAGCACTTGACATTAGTGCAGGACAAAGCTGCTTCCACAGATAAATATGAAAGGTGAGCAAGGATAAAGAGGTCCAGAGGATTGTCCAGGGAGACATTATCAACAGGAGAGGTTCCTACCTTCTGGCCAGGCTTGCCCTTTTCCCCCTGTTTTCCTGGTTTCCCTTCTGGTCCCTGGGAGAGAAAAAAAAAAAAAAAAAGCTGTTGGAATGGGAAAACAAAGAAGTCCCATCCCAACCAGCTACTCCCAGGCCACTTCCCTGGTGCACTCAACCCTGGGAGCATCCTCACCCACCCTATGCTATTACCTTGGAAGCCAACAAGGAGGCCAGGAAGTCAAGCAGTTAAGATCACAATTCACAACTGGGGAATAGCTGAGTTTGGTTTTGAGCAGCTCCAACACATGGAGGAGAAGGAAACCTCACTTCTTAAAGGTGTAAAGATCTCTGTGCTCAGGTCACTATTGGGCAACACAGCTGAAAAGTGACACTTTTTATATGGTTTTAGGCTGCTCTCAATAGAACCATTGCCTCCACTGTAATTATCCTTATTTTTCCCTTGTGAAAACAGGCAGTGGTTTCATTCTCTATCCACCTACCATGCACAGCTTTCTGCTCATGTTGGAAGCCACTTCCCTCTATTTGTATTATCGTTACTACCACACATAGAAAACAAAATACACTGATCGGGCATCTGGAAATGGAGTGGGATGCAAAACTCCAGGTGGGAGCCACGGCAAGTAGAGACAGGAATGCTGGGCTGCTTTGAGCACCCAGTGTGGGTGCAGAACCTGCTGCCCCTCCTTGCACCCACACCACAGAATTTATCTGTGATGAGCAGCTAAATACAGCAGCCTCTCCGCAGGGAGCCCAGGGAGCTCATTTTTTTCAGTGGTTGACCCTGCTGGCTGCAAGGCAGACAGAATATTTTGGATTTGACAGAAAGAAGCAAAAGTATTACTGAAGAAAATAACTCATGCTTTTTGGCAATTGTGACAAACTTTTCAACAGCATCTCCACATCAGCACAGCATCCCTCCCCCTTCTCCCCCTCCTCTCAGTTAAGAAGGTATAATTTTCACCATGGTTGATGTTGCAGTCTCAGATGAATGAAAGTAACTTATAAAGCAAGAGGTAATCAGGGGGTTTTCACTCTGATCTGAAACACGGGCCTTAGAAGTGCCTGCTCTGAACACAAAGGAGCAATTCAGACTTCTTATAGCCCTAAAGAACTGTGCCAGATCACTTCCCCGAAGGGAATAGCTCCATTTTACCTAAGTCAAACATTTCAGGAGCCCACCTTGCCAACAATATTAGACTTCACAAAGGACAGGTCCCCAGCTGAGCCCTGCTTTGTGTCTCTTCCACACTGCTCAGGGTTTTTATTTGCTATTTTTTGCTGCCACTTTCCAAGAGATCACTTTTGGAATTGCTTTCCCACAGATGCTGAGCAGCCGCAGCAGACGATGGGTGCCAAGCCTCCAGCGTCACCCACACGATTTACACTTTTGACAGGAGTACAGAGAAATCCTCACTAATGAAAGCATCAGCCTGAGAAACGGCCACCCCACATCCAGCTCTACGGCAGCTCGCTCTGAGAGCTGGTACCAGGGCCATGAGCAGCCCCACCTCTGGGCCGTGGGGTGGGTCTGAAGCAGCAGCAAGTCCTGCAGATCCTGCTGTGGCACCAAGTGGCTTGAGAATTTGGAGAGTGAGCAGCGGAATCACTCACAAAACTTCACTGTCAAAACAAGACGAGAGCAAATAAATACACAACTGGGGTTTCCAATTAGATGCACAGTGTTTTTCCATCAGTCTCCCTGGAGTGTGCTCCAAGGACTTTTGGAAGCACAGGCAATAGATGTTTCTTGCAAATGGGAGAAAGCCTGCTTTAAGTTAAATCTGGTCCTGACCCGGTGGTGGCCAAGCCCTTGATCTTCTCCAGCAGAGTAGTTTTGCACATTCAGATGTGTTCCTGAACTGCTGTGCTGTGACACCTCTTGAAACAAAGACTTCCATGTCATGGCTCCATCCCCAGGTTGAGGATGTGTTACACTGTCTATAAAAGATACAGACTCCAGTGTGTTGATGAAACATAACCTTTATCCTTGTGCAGGGCAGGTGGATCCCATGCACAGGGAGGTCACGAGGATCTCGCAGCTACTTCAGAAGAGTTGGAAGTACAGCCTGACTCCCTTCACCTGGATACATCTCCCATGGAAGTCCCGTGACTGAAACTTGCTTCTACCCTGCACTGGGAAATGTCTTTGCTTTTCGAGAGGACAAGTTCAGGCCTTAAATCTTCCCATCTGAGAAACAAAATTTCCACACTGCTCCTAAAATCTGCCAGCATTCAAGTTCGTGCTTGTACCCGCGATCATGGAGTACAGATATAGGACTGGAGTCATCTGGGAGAGGGTAAAACACAAAAGACAACCCCAACTTTGACAGTGCAAGTCCTGTGCCCAAAAATAAACTTGATTCACAGAAGACTGTGCCACTTTCAAACAGCTTCTCAGCTTCCTCTGGGTTCCTTCAGCTTGTCTTTCCCTGTTGGTGGAGCCTGAGCACAGACATGGGCTCTGATAAGCTCCATGTACTGCCTTTTCCCCCGATGACGCATCGGCCTCGTGGAGCAGGGATGTTCATCTGCTCCAGAAGGCTCTCCTGGGTCCTCCAGCTGGGGTGCGGCTCCTTCTCCGTCGCCACAGGAAAAAACACTGGAGCATCTCCAACTCCTGTCAGCGGCTGTGGGATGAGCTGTCACTCCCAGTGAGACACGGAGACCTTCCTTCGAGCCTCCCTCAACTCCTGTCTGCTGGTTAAAAGCTTTGCTGGCACAAATAAATGGGTCAAACCATGCTGGTGACACCACAGGCAGGGACGTGGCTCACATCTCGCAGCCTGAGTCACCTCCTCGAGCGGAATCAGCTCTATCAGGGAGGGATATTTCCGTGCTCTCCCAGCACGCTTTCTAGGACTTTGGCCAGCGAGCTCTGCTGGTGAGTGGGAAGCCTACCATGTGTCTGATTTTCCTGGATGTGCTTTCTCCAACTGCGCGGGAATTCTGCCCAGATGAATTTAGAGGCAGCTCAACACTTGTCTGGGGTTCCCAGATATCTGATATCTCTACTTGTGATGATCCAGATGTGGTTGCTGTTGCAATTCCAGATGCTCCCAGGGCACATACGCAGGGGTTCGCACAGTTCCCAGAAATCACTGCACTACCACACATTATACAGGGAATAACAAGCCAAGCAACAACTTTGGTAGCCTTCAAAAAAAGTCAGATCCTTTTCCTCTCCATTCTTCTGACTCATCTGTCCAGGCATGGAAAGATCAGGGGGTAAAAAAATAAAAATAATAAAATTAAATGAGATTGTGTCTTCATCCAAGGTCTCCACACCACATCAGGAATGTAGCACCTTTTGGTACCTCTTTCCCTGGAACGTGAAGTTCCTTAGGTTCCTAGGGTTCCTACTCTCTTTAGCAGAGATGTGTGCTGCTTCTGCCCAACGATGGGCAGAAGATGTACAAAAGCCTATACACATCAAAATAATTAAATCCAAGTTCTCTTTGCTGGACTCACATCAGTTGGGTTAGTGTGCCAAGGCACCGAACACTTGATGCTTTTATTCTCGGGGTTTGTACACATTTTGTTGTATGCTTTGGGTTACTGGTTTGCTGAGAAAACAAATCCTCTTTCCAAGCTTCCTCCGTGAGTAGAACTATTTCTAAATGGTGATTGCTCTTTTTATGTTTCATTCTTCACTACAGAAGCATATCAGTACCTCCAGATGATGATGGTATTTGGGACCAGGGATAGTGGAAACCAGCGGTTTTACAAAGTCACATGCCTTCAGCTATGCCAAAATATCCAAGGGAGGCAAAAAGATTACAATCTTAGGTCTAGCACATTTAGAATTTTATTGCCATCTTCACTAAGGACTCAGATTTATAAGGTTTTTTTTTTTCAGTATGGCCTTGGATATTCCCTTAAGGGAAACCTGGGTGGTTTATTTTCCAATGCAAATTAGTTCATTTTGAAAGGAAAAAAAAACAAAAAAAAGAGGCTTTCAGCTGCTGATGGCCTTGACAGCAAAGTTAGGTCTCTTGCACAGCACAGCAGTAACGTTTGCTGGGAGCAAAGAGATGAGGAGCTCAGCTTTAAATTCTCAAGACATCAACATTGAAAGCTGTGTTCTGACAACAGC
This sequence comes from Oxyruncus cristatus, assembly GCA_013399855.1. Classification (NCBI taxonomy): domain Eukaryota; kingdom Metazoa; phylum Chordata; class Aves; order Passeriformes; family Cotingidae; genus Oxyruncus; species Oxyruncus cristatus. The sequence goes on along the minus strand of VXAY01001542.1, from coordinate 767,577 downwards.
ATCCAGAAAAACAAAATGAGGAAGTTGAATGAACTGCAGAGAGATACGGCCTGAATGGAGCCAAACAACAAACAGGGATAAAATCCTGACCCAAACTTACCCACCCTCAGTGATGCTCTGCTACAGGCACTGGGTCCAGGGGAGAGATGTGACTCACCATCCTGGCTTGGCTCAGGGGAACTGTGGCTCTTGGCATTCCAGAGGGTAGCTATGCTCCTGGTTTCCTTGCAGCCTTACAGCGCAGCACATGATGGAAACTCTCAAGGGAACAGAACTGATGGAAGAACTTCCCAAAGCCCGTCTCAGACAGGCTCAGGATTGTTCAGGATTGTTGTTGGAGCAGGAGCATTTTTATTTTTTTTTGGGTGTCACTGAATGAGGGCCTGAGGTCACTCCTCCCTACCAAAAATGAGGCAGGAAGAAATAGAAGAACCAGAACACAGCTACCGAGTGAAGGAAAAAAATGTGGCTATTGTGACAGGGGAAAAAAAAGTGATAGTTTGAGACAGTGGATGTAGAAAGGGCAGGAAAACTAAAGCAGGAACAAAGGTAGGAAGCATGAACCATAGGATGACCAAGCCCATATTGTCCAGGCCCAGCCAGTGAGCTCATTTAAAGGGAAATGAAAAAGCCCCATATAATTTCCTACCGCTCAGCAACGTCTCCATATGAGAACCTCTACTTAATAAACTTTGATCGAGAGAAGCCTCCCCCCATGGAGGACAGTTCACAAGCACTCAGGAAATTAGTGGGATTATTGGGGCCGGGCATTTGAAGACATAAATGTTTTGGATTTATAAGAAACACATTTCATAATCACTCTGCCTAGCAGTAGTTTGGAAGGGGAGGAGACAGGGCAGCAGCTCCTGAATGAGTATGGGGAAAGAAGAAAGACTCAACTGTTCTCGAGAAGAAAGACCTGATTGTACTGTGAGGTTCGGAGGGTTTCACTGGGATCTCTGGGAAGTAATGGGCTCTTGGCCTGCCTGTGGAAAACGGAGTGGGGAGTGCAGGTAGAGCTGGCTGGCTGCATTCAAAGAACAGCAAATTGGGGAAATCCTATAAAAAGGTCTGGGCTGGAAAGACTACAGCCAGAGTCGCTTTGACTTTCAGCTGAGCTCTTCCACTTAAAATGGGAATCCAACCCCAAAATCTTGTATCCCAAACTCTCTGCTTTAGTGCGAATTCTTATCTGCATGCAGCTGTTGCTCTGCAATGTGCTGCTTTTGGTTTTGTGGAGGAGGAGGTCTATTTAACCTGGTTTTCCTAAGCAGTCACAGTGTAAGGCAGCAAAGGGAATCGTGCACAGAGCAGTGCTCTGTGCTCTGAGCTGCTCTGGTTTGGTCTGATAGCCCTGAACTGCCATTAATTTATTGTTTCTGGGAAAATCCCTTTTCTTCCCCCTCTCTTTGCCTGTGTTTCCTCATCTCTAAAGAAGCATAAGAGACAAAAGTGCCACAAAAAGGCTTGATGGATGAGTGGGAAGTGCAGGAAAAGCACAAGGCCTCATCCCCGCTGAGCTGTGAAGCTTTCACACGTGATGACACCAAAATGTTCCAAAAAATTGGCAAGTGTTGGAAGCTGACAATGGGGAAGAAAGGAAGAGAGAGAGCACCTGAGCAGCACAATGCTGATTTACACTCCTCCAAACACTAAGGGTTAATATCTTCCTTTTGAAGGACACAGATGCCCTGGGGTTGTGGAAGAGGAGGGGAATGAAATCCTCTCTTGCAATAAGGAGGGGAATCTTGGAGTAACTGCCCAAAAAGTGCGTCTCCTTAGTCTGAGTCAGGAAAGAAACTGTGCCAAGTCAATGGGATTTATTTCAAATTGTGGCTCATTTTGACTCCTATTAACTCTAAACGAAGACCAGCTGGGATCAGCCTGCCTTCCCCAGCAGCAGAGCTTCGCTGTGAGGGCGAAACGGCCCCTCAGCTGCTGGAGAGCAGCCTGGGTTGCTGCAAGCAGCGGTTCCCTGGGGACTGGGAGAGCTCTGTGATTCCCTGTAGGGTTCACAGGCAACTCACATCCACTCCAAAGGCTTCAGTGGATTTGAAGGACTGAATCACAGAGAGCAAAGTAGCTGAAAAGGGGGAAAAAAAAGTCCCCCACAATAAAATCTCCCAAATGACAAAATCCAGCATGTACCTCTCCATAAAATGGGATGTTTAGACTCCCAGAAAAGGCTGAAGCTGAGGCCACCTGCGATGCACTGATTATCAAAGCATGGGGAGAAGCTGATTGCAGGTATGGGCAGAGGTGCCCAGGTATGACCACATCGCTTCTAGAAAGGAAAGGAGAGAGACCTGGGACTGCAGCTCCATGGAGAGGCATCACCCTGACCCTTGGTCTCATCCTCTTCAAAGCACATTTGACTGCATTCCTGAGAACCTTGATTCACCTTTGATTTTGGATGCAAGGCAAATACCTGCCTGTGGCTTTGCTGGATATTGGTGGGCACAAGCCATGATACCCCAAGGCTGTGACACAAGGACACACCATGGCCAAGTGCAAGCACCTTCAGCTCTGGGAATGGCTCCAGTATAGGATCTGGCCCAGCTGATGTAGCAGCTCCTGGAAAGGACAGGCTGCAGAGCAGGACAAGTATGGCCTGTTGTGTCCTCTCCTTCTGGTCCCCCTCGGCCACCAACTGACCTCCTGCATGACCCTGGGCAAGTCACTTTACCACCTCGTGCACCTACTCCTAACACGTTAATCAAGGGCAAGATTAGGAGTAACACAACTCACTTGCTAAGGTTAAGGGTGTGAGGAGCTCAGTTAGCACTGACACCCTGCCGGGCTGTCACAGCCCACACCAAGTCCAGTGTTCTCCATTCCTTTCCCTGCTCAGTCCGTGGGTGACCCCACACCCTCCAGCTGAGTGAGTTCAAGAAACTTCTTTTAAGCAAGAGCTCCACAGACAGCCCATGGTCCAGGGCACGAAAAGCAGCTTTTCCAGGAAACAACAGCTCAGCACATTATCAAAAAAAAAAAAAAAAGCAGCATAAATTCCTGCATGGAGTGCAGAGATTAAAACCAGCAGTGACTCCAGGACTGTCCTTCGGCAGCCTCAGTGTTTTCAGAGAGCTGAATGCCATGGAGCTGATGTGGTGCTGCCAGCTGTCGCTGAGCTCATGTGTGAAGAGTGAATGGCTGGATTCAGCGACAGCAGAGCGAGGAGCTTTGTTGCAGAAAACCTTTGAATCATGTTTTCAGTGGCAGGAAACAGAAAAGAACAAAGAGCAAAAACCACTCTGGGACAAATTCTGCTGTAAGTGTTGTTTGGACAACTTTGTACTAGAGCAATGTGTCGGGTGAGAAGGAGCTCCTGCTCTGCCCTGGCACTGCAGAGCCCAGACACCAGCCCCACCTCAGCTGGGACCACAGGGTGCCATTGCTGGAGCAGATCTGCTAGCTCAGAGAAAAAGTCCATCCTGGCCAGCAAGTCCTCCTTCCACTGCAGGGATATAGTTGGTAGATGAGGGAGAGACAAGAACATGATGGGAAGGATCCTCGGGGCACCATCCAGCGCTGTGTGTGGGGAGCGATGGGTCTGTGGCCACAGTGCTGGAGCCAAGAGCCACGAGTTCACTCTGTGCTCTGTGCTGGGCTGGAGAGTGGCTCTATCCTTTTCAAAGCACTGCGAGTTCCCTCAAAAAGCCTTCTCAGATCTCCACCCCAGCTCAGCTCTGTCACTCTACCCTCCTGAAGAGCAAACGAAAGGACTTTGGATCTTGTCGCACCAGAGCAAAAGGATTTACGGCCCTCCGAGCTCTTTTGGGCTGATGGTGCACATCTGCACCACGCAGCAGGGCCGGCACATGCAGCCAGACCTTCTCTGATGTAATTGTTTATGGCAATTTAGACCATTGGAGCGTCTGGCTCAAAGCTTTCCGAGTCCTGACGTGGCTTGAATGACACTGCAGATAGGATTTCAGGTTAAAAAGGAAGTGGAAAGAACTCGACTCCCAGTTTTGCTGAACAATGAGGGATTTTCTTGTTTCAGAGCATGTTGCATTTCAGTACTTCCAGGCTCTCCAATTGCTTTCCTGGAACCGTAAAACCCTTGCTATCAGATGTCTGCCATGTATGACAACCAGCACATTACGAAAACCACAGTGCAGAGCCACAGAGCGCAGCTGGAAACCCACCACCTCTCTGCTGCCAAATGGCTTGGGCCTTCCTCAGCCACTGCTGGATCCCTTGTCCTCCCAGGGAAGGGCTGAAATGCCATATTTTCCATCGGTGGAGAGGAGAAGCAGTGGGAAGGAGCACTTTTTGGGCGGAGGGGTTGTTCTCAGGGCCCACTTGCCTGTGACCAGGTTGCTGATTGCACACCAGTGACTTCAGCCTCTGCCTCTTACCATCCTCTGTTGCCACAAGCAGCACTGATAGGCAGCCAGATCCTTTGTGGATGCATGGTCCTCTCTAGCAAAGTTCTCAGGTTCTGTGGACCATCCCATCACAGCCCTACAGGTCGGCAGATAAATCACCTTTTTATTTTGGCCAACCACACCGTGACACTTGCGTTGCTGATGGATGCCTTGCCAGGGTTCAGCAGGCTGTTGTACCTTTCAGTCTCTCCACGTACCGAGGAGGAATATCCTTGTCTTGCCTTGCCCACAGAGAAAACCTGGATCTCCAGTGCATGACTCCTGCTCCCTGCACTGTTGACTCTGGCATCTGTGTTCTCTACAGGGGGAAGGGATTTTCAGCTCTTTGTTGCTCAGAGGAGCCAACCGGAGGATGAAGAGCTATGTTCAGAAGAGAGTCAAGGGCAAGTGAAGGCAACAAGTTAGGATTAGAAGAAGATAGAAGCCTCTGGGAGGAGGTAACGTGAGCCAGCAGCTCAGGAAAGGTGCACATCTCTGATGTGAGTTTGGAAACTTCAACTGGATCTTGCGCTTGTGCTCTGATCTCTCTCTTATGACCAGGGGGCAACTGGCCCATTCCTCCCCTGAGCAGGAGCTGGAGCTGTACAGAGCAGTGTGAGCTTGGACAAAGTGACCAAAAGATAGAGGATACTCACTTATCTCAGCTCCAGCTGCCTTGAGCCCTGCCAGCCACAGCTGTGAGACTCATGGACCATCTCAGCTGCCAGGTTTGTTTGCTGAAATCCACTGGCTTTGAAACATGTACAAACTGCCCCTGGAGACTAAGCTGGGGCCTCCCTGCTGCTTTTTGTTTGAGATTCAAAACCACAGTGGAAACCGGTTTTCAGATATGTTAATATTGGAAATGGCTGAGCGAAATGAAAGCTATAGATCCCTGAAAAACATTTCCTGAGAGCAGAGGGAAGTTTGGTTGTGCTCAGGCGTTGTATCAGCATTGGGATGGCTTTCTGGAAAATGAAGCCTTGCCCAGCAAATCCAGGTATGTCCCTGCTGATCCCATTGATCGCTGGGTGAATGTCTTTCTTCTACATGACCCAGAAGGGCTGAACAGACACTCTGAGCTTCCTCCAGCTTTCGAAGGTGCTCCATCACACCCCTTCCTCCTCTGCCATTTCCAGGGAGCTCTAGGATTGTGCAGGCCCAAGAACCACGAATGCTGGCCCATTGCCACACAGGGTGTGAGCTGGTACGTGCCCTGCCAAGTTCCCCGACTCCTACCTGTTCTGTGACTGCACTGAGCCTCTGCCCCAGGCCAGTATATACAAAACGGGCTGAAAATGTACCAGCAGTGAAGTCACATCATTTCAGAGCCATCAGGCGCCTCATTTCCTACATCTGTCAGGAGGACACTTGAGAGTGAAGTGCCACATTCCTGTAGACATAAGCAAAATAAAGATTAAGACTAAACATGTCCTTGGCATTGAGGACAAATCTTCAAGATGTGGTGTCACTGCAGGGACTTGTGATGAAAAGGATTTTTCCAGAGGCTGTTGCTGTCCATTCAGGGCAAGTCTCTGTGGGTCCCCTCCAGTACAACAGGGCCAAGCGAAGGTGCAGCAAAAGCTTGTCTCTGTGTCCGTGACTGCAGACAGGCATCAGCTTCCTCAAGTTAACGTGAATCCCCTCCAGAAGCAGAAGATGAGCTAAAACTCCCAGATGGAGGTCAGTTTGTTGTCACATGTGACCGCACAGATCCTGGTGTGTGGGTCTCCCAGTAACAGCACAGAAGCATCAACATCTCCCCTGTCCCCTTTGTAGCTGAGCAGGCTATCCCAATACTGGAGCAGAGGCAACATCTCTAGCCCAGGAACGCGTCAGTGGATCCAGGCAGGAATGTGGTGAAGCACAGATGTAGGGACTCCTGGGTGTCATGCCAGGAGAGACCAAATGAAGATGTAATAGCTAAAGACAAAGAACCTTCGAACCATCTAAACTGAGTGTTGGACAGCACAACACCATCACTTCAGAAGTATTAAAACCATATGCAACATGTGTGATGTGTAATCACACAGTATCTGCAGCACACCCAAACCCAACATGCCTCCTCCCTGCAGTCCGAGCGCCTCCAACACCCTTCCCCAAGCAATGTCTGAGCCACCGTACAAATCCTGCACAGGAGTTTGTCACCTTGACATTTGCCCTTGGGTGAACACCTTCACAACTTTGCCACTACAAGATTTTTTTGCTGTCTTTGTCCAGCAGCCTTAAAGCCTCCTGTGCACTGTGCAGCTTGTGGTGGCTTTTGTGTGGCACGTCTTCCAGAGGACGGCTTGGCTGGATATTCCAGCTTCCATGGCTTGGCTGAAAAGGATGGAGTTGAAGTTATCTCTAGCTGTTTGCATCTCTGCAAACCTTATCTAAGGAAGATCCCGCTAATATTTGTACTCTCCATGGGAAGGTAGAGTAAAAGTCTCAAAAAGAAAAAAATGGGAAGTGAAAAATTATTTGTACTTCTGTCAGAGGACTTCCAGATTTGAATGACCTCAGAGTGAGCACAGGAACACCAGCCTGTGTATTAGGTAACAGAGTTTGGCTGGAGAGGCAGCACTATCTGGAGCCTGTGCAGGTCTGAAAGTCTGCTGGAGTTTAGGCATAAGGATATACAAAGAAGCATATTAAAATAGTAGATGGAAATATAGCACTTTGCAGTAAAAAAAAACAAAAGGGAGTGATTATGAGCAGGAATCTTGGCTCTACTGACTCCTTTTTTTAAAAAAAATAAAACAGAAAACAGCACCATGTTCCCAGGGACATGCTGGCAAACAGCAGGGATGGAGTCTGAGAGAATCTATATTTTATATTTTATAACTTAATATGGCGTTTGCATGATTTTAGTATTTTTACTGGTTCTTAAAACATGCACAATATAAACATGTGGACCAGCCAGAAGTACAGCACATGGAGGGCGACTGTCCAGCTGTGCCAGCCTGCAGCTGGCAGAGAGCTGAGGTACTGGGGACCACCCCATGGTATGATCCCAATCCTAAAAGGGCTCCCTGTGGGTACAGAGGGCTGTGGCCAAGGCTGGCCTTATTTGGGACAGGACTGCAGGCTTATTCTGCACATTTATGGTGCAGCACCGCAGCTTTAAGCCAATGTTTCCACTTTCTAGTTGAGTCAGTGTTCAAATCCCAACCTCAGCCCAATAATAACATCAATCCATCTCCTTTTCTGCTTCCATCCCCTCACACCCTTCTGCTTGCTCTCCTTTTAGCCAGCCACAACGTCACCAAAAGGAAAATCAACGTGCTTCATCACCGAGCATCCACCCAGCGCTCGGCGGTACCTGCCTGCCCTGCTGCCTCCCTCCCATCCCATCCCAGGCTGGGATTTCAGAGCTGCCACCAAACGAGGGAGACTCATTTCTTTCCCACAGATGTGTGGGGTGGGAGCTGGGATGTTCTCCAGCGGCACAAGGGATGAGACTTGTGCTGCAGGCAGGCGTGGCCTCCTGCCAGGGTGGCTGCATCCCACTCACAGCTGGGCTATCCCTTCGCAGGACGAGCCCCATGCTTCTGACAACTTACATCCACGACAACAATGACAATGAATAAACCATGCCATTAAGTTGATAAACCTCACATTTCAACCAGAGCAGCCCACTGGGGCACTGGGCAGAGTCATTCTCCACCTGGCACCACCGAATGAGCCCCAGACAGGCCCTGCCTGGCTCCCACTGCTCTCGTGTCAGGGCCAGAGTCACACACTTTTCCTTTCTGTGGCACCGAGATCAGACATCCAAGCAAACCACACGTGGCCCTGATATTCACTGAAGGTTCAGGAATAATTTCCTGCTAATTTCACCTCTTTGTTTTCTATATTTAAGGAGGAACCTTAAATATAAAATTCCATATAAAATATATACAGAAATATATATACATAATATAAAATTAAATATAAAATATTCAAGGGAAGACCAGAAGCAAGCGAGTAATCACCAGAGAAGGCACAAGCTTGGTCATTTCCAGGCTCCAGGCCCAAGCCAGCTGTGCAAGCCACGGGAAACTCAGCCCCTCACAGCCCTCCATACCTCCCTCTCTAACATCCTGCCAGATCCATCTTACATGTGCAGGAGGGAGGTACCATGTCCCAAAGCCCATGGCAGACCAGAGGAGCAATCTGCATCTCAAGTACGTCCTGACTGAAAGACCAAACCAGCCCCCAGACGCAGTTTTTCACAAAAATAACATACTTTACCACAACATTTGCAACAAGTGACATCTCAGGTGGCCTCCTGCCCTGAGTAGAGTGTCCTGGTTCACACACTCATCACCACAGGGAACCCATGGGTCGCCTACGGGCTGGATTCGCAGACTCACTCGGACACCTGTGATTCCGGGATATCCAGGAGGTCCTTCTTTTCCCTTCAGTCCTTCGTTGCCTTTTTCTCCTTTCTCTCCTTCCAGGCCTTGCTCTCCTTTGTCCCCCTGTGGAAGAGAGGAGAGTGGGAGGTTTTCATGCCCACACAACACATGGGTCACTGTGCATTGCCTCTTGCAAGGAAAAACCCACCACATAATTAGTATTTCAGGAGTCTGAGAGGAAAAGAGCCTGCAAGCAAAAGGATGAATGAGGATGAGTCATAATACACTTGACATTTAAAAAAAGAGCAAACCCAGGTTTCTCTTCTTTAAAATCTCTTGGCTAGAGGGGAAGGAACTCCCCCATCACACAGGGTAACCTGAACCCCTTTGCTTCTCCTGCAATAAGGCCTGAACCTCCCTCGTGAAGGAGGCAAGCAGACAAGATCTGAAAGCCTGCCTCACCTCACCCAGAAGCCCTGAACTTGGGCTGCTGGAAGACTTTTAATAGGATAGGTTTCTCTGGAGTGGCTGCTTGGCTCTCACTGCCAAATAGGAATCGGTCCAGGGCTCAAACAAACACTCTGGAAAAGAGTGTCACCATGCCCTGTGAAGGATTTATGGTCTGAGCAGTAGGTACCCTGTCAAATCACTGTTCTTACAGTTGCAGAATCATAGAATCATTTGGGTTGGAAAAGATCCTTAAGAGCAGTGAGTCCAACCATTAACCCAGCACTGTCAAACCCACCACTAAACCATGTCCCCAGCTGCCACTTCCAGGGATATTGACTCCACCACTTCCTGGGGCAATGCCTCACTACCCTTTCTGTGAAGAAATTTTTCCTAATTTTTCCTCATGTCTGACTTAAACCTTCCCTGGTGAAACCAGTCTTGGAAATTTAGGAAAAAATCTGGCAGATAACGAAACTTCAGTGTGGATCAGCGACAACCAACTGGAATGCAGACCAGAAAGACAATCACAGATGTGTGAGAAGAAGTAAGTCTGGAGCTGCTTTTCTTCTCTCAAGATAAATAAAATGTTGTCAGTATTTCGCATTATTCAGTACTACCACTCCAGTTCTACACTGAGATCAGCACCTGCACTTTTGGAGCCAACCAGCCTTTACTGAGCCATTTTCCTCTTGCACCTGCATGGTCAGAGCTCAGCAACATCTCGTCTGGTTAAGGAGCAGAGACACATCTGGTTAACTGTCCAGAGACACATTTGGGTTGGGAAGAGCTGGTTTGGTTCAAGAGCTCCTGGGGACAGTCAGAGAATACAGAAGCCTTGACTGTCCTTAAGGAAGAGGTTTTTGGTCCAATATTCAGAGATAAGCAGAAATAGAGACACATGGCAAATAGCTTAACTAGAATGAAGCAATAAACTGCATTGTTGTGGGATCGGCTGCTCTTTCTTTCCATGGAACAAAATTGTTGGCCTGTTTGGAAAGGCTGGCTGTGCAGGGACAGGAATCAGAGTCCTGTTCCAAAGGCAAGGTAGCAAACTCACAGCAGTTAGATACAGAATGAGCCCTGAGTGAGCACCTGGGGCTCTGCCAAGGGGAGAGGGATCTGGTTTCTTTAGTTGCTAACATTGTTCTGGTCAGTGGTGCACAGGAGAGTGATGGACAATTCTTGATTTCCCTTGCCAGGCCCAGGAATTCCTGATTAGTTGGAAATTTGATCTGTAGAGACTCAAATAAAACAGACAAATTGTTGGAAACCAGATTTTGAAGAACTTGACCTTTTTGGAGATCTGATCAGATGCCAAAAATGTGGGTAGAGGAGTGAAACAGGAGGAGTTTGTTATGTGTGCTTGCAGAAAAAAAAAGTCCTTGGAGAGAGCAGGGCAGAGGCTGGTTGCACACAGGACCCAGTAACCCCCTTGGCTTCCTGCTGGTCCTAGGGATCACAGGGACCCGAGTGCACAGAGATGTGTGTGAGAGCTGAAACTCCACGAGACTGAGGTTTACCTTGATCCCATCCGGCCCAGGCAGCCCGCTGTCCCCTTCCAGCCCGGATTCTCCCTGCAGACAGAAGGAAGCACCATGAGGCTGTGCCTAAACGTCCTTTTCCCTCTGCTTTCTGCAGCTGACTCATGGCAGCAGTGGGGCTGCAGCAGCAGGAGCCCAACCCTGCACTTTGACATGTGTCCTATCCCATACCCTAATGCCGAACAAGCTCTTCCTCTGGAGCAAGGGCAAGAATTCAGCCTCTTGCTTTATTCTGAGCCATAGTTTCTCCTCCACGGACCTGCCGCCGGCCTGTGGGAAGACCTCCTTCCCTGTGTGAAAAGGGGCTCAGTCTGTATTCATGTAACTTGGGGCTTCCCCATCCTGCTCCAACAACTGACCTCAGCCCTGAGAAGGGACACAGACCCTGGAAGCCTCAATCCATGCATTCATCCCACCCCAGCTCCCTCCCACACGTGCACAGTGTAGCCAGTGTTTCCCTGTTAATGCCTCCTTCTGCTCCAGCATCCCCTGCCCCGTGTGGACACAGCCCCTGGCAAACAGGAGGGGTCTGTTCCCACATCTGTTCCCACACTGCCCCTTTCACACGAGAGGGTGTCACAGCGTCACTGTGGCACCCCAGAGGCTCACGAAGGCTGCTAAACTCAGGCTTACAGACTCTGTGGGGAAGGGGCTTCCACCTCCCAGAGAAGGAATAGGGGCCATGAGGGTTATGGGATGCCCAGGGCAGGGTCTGCCTGCCCAGGCTGTGGGTGAGCAGGGACAGAGCCTCTGGGGAACTGGTAAGGCACAGAAGCCCCACAAAAAGGTGGCCATACTCACCCTCTGGCCAATGAGACCTTGCTCTCCAGGGACTCCCAGCTGGCCAGGATCACCCTAAAAAAGAAGGAAACTAAGACATGGAGACGAGCAGTTTGCTGATGGTGAGTGAATATGAAGCACGTCCCATTGCACTCCTCATTTTGACTTTCTCTTTCCTTCTCCCACACAAACACCTTCAGTTTTCATGGGGGCCCAAAGGCCCAGCATAGGGAGAGCACACAGGGACACATCTGGCAGGCTCTGTTGCAATAATGCTCGATGGGACAGCAGTCAAGGAGTGGTCTGTGCTGCCTGCAGGTGTTCCCTGGGCATGGTCCTTCCCAGACAAGCAGCAGTGGTGGGTGCAGCATGGTGTGGTGGCAGACACAACCAGAGCGAGGGAGAAGAGACCCAACAGCTCTTTGAGCCCCAGCCCCTGGAGAAAAACCTGAATCTTCGATGGCATCAAAAGGAGAGAACCAGCAAACTGGTCTGCAAGCAATGACTGCCCAGACCAGCCTTGGTCCAGCTCCTTCCAGCTTGGAAGCCCCAGAAGGAGCAGGACAGGACTCTCCCTCCCCGACTTCCCGCAAGGACCTGTTGCACTGACAGTGGGTAAAGGGGTGTCTGTGCAAACCATCGTGTCCTGCTCCCCAGGAGGGCAGCCAGGAGCACAGGAGCTGAAAACACTCGTGCAGTGTCAGGATGCCAAAGGCACAGTAGCTCCAGTGAAGTGTCAGAAGATTTGCCAAGGAAAACATGGCAAAGGATGGGGCTGGGGGTGGGAGTGAAGAGCAGCACAGAGGAAACTGCATTGAATCCCCACATAGAGTCTGTTCAAAAGCTCTGATCATACGAATGAACCTTCAAACCAAGGGGGTTAGGATGAAAAAAAAACTCCTCTGAGCTGCTCAGCACAGGGATCTTATTCAAAGAGACAGCTTTTATAGGCCCTTCCCTGTGGACAAGAAGGTGAATTCATAGTCTGGAGCAGGGCACTCTGCCCCTGTAACCACCAGAGGAGCTCAGTCCCCACAGAGTTGAGGCTTGTCTGAGGGTATTTTTAAGTTTGGGACCTTCTGGTTTCAAATGAGAAGCTGTTTGGAACTCTGGGTCTTGAGGACTCCCTTCTCCATTCAGATTTTGGATCTGCAGAGAGCTGAGTTTCATTTCCAAGCCCCCTCACAGTTCTTAAGGCACAAGATCCTCGGCAAAATGTTCTCCCCAATGCTGATGGCCTCCCCCTCAGGCTGGGGCTCAGGAATTTGCAACCAAAGGCTAAAGTTAACTGGATTTTATATTTCAAATTCTTTTCTTTTGTTGAAAGCACTTTCTGCTTCAGCTGCTGGAGGGCAAACCTGCAATGTCACTCAGTCCTGCAGGAACACAAGTTGCTATTATCTCCCCAGTCTGACAGAGAAGTTGCAATAAAGCTTTTTCTTACCTTCATGCCAGGTTCACCTGCAAGGCCAGGTTGTCCCATTGAGCCAGGCGGTCCCTGGGAAAAAAAAAAAAAAAAAAAAATCCAAGATGATGAAAAACCCATTGTAACTAAGTAGAAAGCAAGATCAAAGACATAATTCCTTTAGCAGAGCCCTCCTGGGACAGCTGAGCCCTGGTTGCAATGCAATTACCTCCCTGGAGCTGGCTCGGGGTTCGCAGCATCAAAGAGGCCCAGGACCCTGTGTGCCTGTTTTCTGGGAGGGCTCTGATCAACTCTCACACCTTCCCCTCTCCCCAGCCTCTGCTGCCAAGCACCTTCCTCCACCTCCTTCCAGCCCCTCTGCTTTCTAAGGTAGGAAAGTCCAGAATCAGACTTGAAAGCCCTTTACCAGGGTCCAGACTGGCTGTTGGCAGTGGGTAACAAAGATGCTTGGCTGTGCTCTTGCTCCCTGATTCCCAGCAGCCCCACTTCTCCATTAGCACTGGTGTGAGCACATTTTCTGCACCACGGCTCTTGTTTTGTTGAGGGTTAATCTGCCCCAGACTCCACAGCCTCCCCTTCTTCCGAGAGAGGCAGGGGCATGACGGTGCTGGCAGCTAAAGGGAGCCAAGAGCAGTAAGGTTACAGTGAATCCTCCAGCACAATTTTTGGCCAGGTTAGCCTTGACATCCCTCACCCACTGTCTCTGGCTGTACTGGGCCAGAAAATGCTGAATACCAATGGCTGGGATCAGACCAGAAATCGGGCTGGAGTAGCCGGGGGCAAGTGTCTCGTTCCTCTAAGAGGGGCTTGGCATCCCTCAGGGAGCCAAAAATTAATGCCTGACCTGGGAAATGATGGGAAGCAAGACAGGAAGATGGGAGAATGACCTCACAAACTGTGCTCCCTCAGTGTCCAGCACCATGTGCAGCCCCGAGACAGCGGGGTCACGGTCGTTCGCTATGTTTAGTACCGAGATCTATTGGGAGCTTTAATCTTTGTACATTTTTCTCCTACCTCTGGGAAGCGTGAGGAATGAGTAAAACAAGCCCAAAGATGGGACAGTAAAGCTTCTCTTTAAAGGATTTGAGTGGTTTATTTACTTATGATATTTGCATTCCGGACAACAATCTCCCTTCTCTTTACAGTTGGTAATAAAGGAAAAAAGAGCGCATAGTCGAGGGAGCTGCCCAGGGAATAAAGCCAGTTCCTGGCTTACTGAAATGGATTCAAGCAGAGGAGCGAGCAGGGTGTATGTTGGGCTTGTGAACAAATGGTCAAGTCACGCAACGAGAAAATTCAAGCTCCAATGAAAGCAAAAATCCTGCTTTGGTTTCTCCAGAGGTGCCAGTGCAGAGAAAGGCTCCTGGAAGAGTCACGGATTTGAATGAAGCTCTGTACTTTCTTGGTTGGCAACATCCAGAGTGGCTGGGTAGCAGCTTTCCAGCTCCCCAGTGTGGTTTACCACGCTGAGAGCTCGCTCCATTCAGTCTAGCAGCCATGAGAATGGAAACTTTCATGACTCACACACTTTGCATAGGCTGCATTAAAAGCCACCTTTGCTGCTGTTTTCACGACCGAGTGAAACATCATGTCTGTGTTACAGCTCAGGACCTGTGGAAAGGAGCTACCAAAGGGGAACTGGCACACCTGGTGTGAAGAGCCAAGAGTACAATACTCAGTGGGAGGGAAATGGAGCCAAAACTGTGGAGGAGTTAGGGGGAAAACCATGGAGGCATCTCCCTGCACTCCATCAGGGCACTGTTTGGCAGCTGCTGCTCGGTTGTGGTGTGTTTGTGCCACTGCTTCATGGCAACGACAGCCCAACAGCACCGTCAGCAGCAAAGGCGTCTCTGAGCTTCCTCCACTGTGCTGAGGCTGCCATGGCAATCTGGGCAGGCTGGCAAACCTGTGTCGTGTCAACAACAGCACCAGGGAGTGGGGAAAGGCCACTGCTCAGTTTGAATTGTTACTGTACTGGGTCCCTGACTCTGCACCCTGGTGAAAAAAGTTGGTCCGTGGTGTGGTCACCCTTTAAAGGTTTCTCTTGTTGTGAAGATGGGTCTGCACATCCACCAGCTGGGTGTCTGTGGCCTGTGATTAAAGTGATGCTGGAATTCCTGATTTCCACTGTTCACTTTGGAAGCTGACTTTCAGACTTAAGGGAAACCCTTCCTGCCCGTTCCACACCTCCAGGTGTGGAAGGATGTGCCCCTGCACATTTACTCCTCCCTCAGCCCTGCCGCTCTTGATGCAAGGGGAAAACAAACAGGAGCAAAGATCACACCTACCTTGTGCCCGATTTCTCCCAAAGGCCCAGGTGGCCCCTGTGGTCCTTGTGGACCCTGAAAAACACACACACAAGACTCTTTTCATACATGGCTTCATTTCTGAAGGGCGATCACTTCCATGGTCTGTAAGGTAGAACACCAGCTCCCTCCCACACCTCAGAGGAGTTATGCACTGTGCAAGAGCTGGCCAGTGAGATGGAGAGGCAAGCAATGGGTGTGCTGAGGCACCTTAGCAGGCAAAGAGCTCAGACAACCCTTCATCTTTCTGGCTCCCATCTAAAACAACTGCAGTTGGCAACTTGGAAGTGCCTGGTTTACCCTCTCCCTTCACAGTCCAGGAAGGTCCCCACAGACACAGAGGGCAGGAGGAGATCCCTCTTCCTTCTTTGGTGGTCCTTTTGGCCCTACTTGAGGTCTGTGTCTTCCCCTGCCACCCCCCAGTGCCTCCTCCACAGCTGTAGGCTCAGTTCTGACACCATCAGCCTCCCTCCTTGTTCTCCTGCCACTCAACCTACTAGCCCATTCCAACTCCTGTTACATCTGACCCTGCCCCAGCCCCACTTTTGCCCTTCTTTTCTCCCTTCCAAAATCCACCCCAGCCTGTATCCTACACTCTCCCCAGCTGATCCATGGCCCCCTTTTGCTTTCCAGGGGTCGGACCTTGTCTTTCCTTGCGGCTCCTAGGACTCAAGCCAAGTCCTTCACATCTCTGACCACGCTGGAGCTGGCAAGGACAGAGAAGCTGGAAATGGGATAAGTGGTGGGGAGGAGACAGACAGAGAAAGAAATAAAATGTCTGTGTGTACGCTAGGAAAGAGAGAGGCAGAGAGAGTGATGAGACACTTGCCGGGTCGCCTGGAGCCCCTTTTGCTCCTGGAGGTCCGGAAGGTCCTTGGATACCCTGGAAAAATTAGAAACACCAGGGTCAGCTCTAACCCCATCCTTTCAGCAGTAATGTGCATCTCATAAATGCTCCAGTAAAAGGAGGGGAGAGGTGCCCTTTTAAGTGTGAGACACTGTCCAAATTCTCCCCCCTGAACCAGGACCCAAAACTTAACAGACTTGAGTGAAACTGAGGTTATGGAAGGAAGCACAAGGGATGGACACTTACTGGGAAGCCACGTGCTCCAGCCTCCCCGGTCTCCCCCATCTTGCCCTGTGAAAACACAGTCACAGCAATCAGGAGCCGGGAATGCGCCGGCACACCCGCGGCACTTTGACCAGGAGAAGCCGCTGTTCCCTGGGCACTGGGAATGTGTGGGTGCCCCCACAGGGAGGACTGACACCGTGCCAGGCTTGGCAGGCTCTGGATCTCACAGAGGACATACCTGCAGCCCATCTGGCCCCGGTCTGCCTGGCTCCCCTGGTCGGCCCTGGAGAGCAAAAAGACAAAGTCATGTCAGCAGGAGCACAAAGTGTTGGTGATGCTCTTCTGCCCCAGCCCATCTGCTCCTGCACATTTTGCAGCAAATATCCCCTCCAGTTCCCTGAAGCTTTTGAGAGGACAAACGCCCACCATCCTGCCCTGAGGAACACCCCAACCAGCAGGGAGCGTGGGCGAGGGCCCCGATGCCAACACTGGACAAATTTTACTCTGGTGGCAAGACAGGCTCGGCCTTGCTGGTTGCTCCTCACAGAGCAATTGAACATGACCTGGAGGAGGAGGATGAGACCTTGATCCTGCCCAGAGCATTTCACAGCACAGCTAAGAGCAGCATTGGCACTCACCTTGACACCTCGTGACCCCGGCTCGCCTACTGGTCCATCAGGCCCTCTGGCACCCTGGAAAAAGGTAAAAGAGAGGCAGAAATAAGAACATAGAGGCTATGTCTCACTGGAAAATCCAGCTGTCACTCTAGCCTTGGCCAGCAGGCCAGTCCATGAGATCAGTCCTGGCTAAACCAACCTGTACCTGCTTGTGTTGAGCACAGCAGTTCGGAGCCCAGCACTCAAAAGATTCTTTCTGTGTTTTGTTGCTTCATTTCTCACCGTTACCAGCACACAGAACTTTTTATTCCTGTTAAACCAACTACCAACCACAAACCAAAGCCAGAGGAGAAAAGCAGGCCAGGAACAGCCTTATTTTCAGGCAACAGTTACATGACAACAGTTTTGCAAGGCACTGAGACTTGTAGCTTCAGCCTTATCGATAGCAAACCTCTTCATTCCTAGAAACCTGGCTTTTCCAACTGCCTCTGCCCTTAACCCTTGGCATACCACACTGTCTCATCATGGCAATCAGGGCAATAAATCTACAAAATATAGGGGCACACAAGCCCCCACCTTACAGTACTTTCAGATTGTCCTGGGCCCCAAATTCCTCCAAAAGAGCAGGGTATATTTGCTGGCAGCTGAACTCCAAGCCTTCAGCTACAGCTACTTGCTAGTTAAAGATTTGGCTGCTGTTAAGGGACCAGGCAGGTGCTCATGCATATGCAGGTAGGGAGGAGCTCAGCTGGCTGTGCCTGCTTCTGCACGTCTGGTCCCAGGTCTGGCATCTCCTCCTGGTTGTGTGAGTGTGTGGAAGGCACGAGGAGCTCAGGAGGTGTACAGGACATGCACCCTGCTGCAAATGAGCAGGTGGGATTAGCTAAAATCGAGCAGTTCATGGCACAGCTCGAGTGTTGTTGAGGAAGGGGTGTCCTTGTTCCTCCAGAATTCCAAACAAGGGGAGCCCTGAGAAGAGGGGAAGGCTGTGAATAGAATCAATAGTTTGAGTTGGAAGGGAGCTTAAAGACCATCTAGCTCTCACACTAATTTCAGGAGAGTTGAACACACAACCCTCTGCACCATTTGACCCCCAGAAACCAGCGTGTCACACTGACAGAGAATAAAGAGCCACAGTGAGACAAAATAAAACAGTTAAAAAGAGCATATCAAGAGGCTATTAATGGGCTTCATGTTCATAATCAGGTCATTAGCTCAGTTGGGACTCTTAGGCGCTACTGCAATACAAATAATAAATAAAAACACAGAGTGGTGTTAGAATGTAGTGGTAAGAGGAATTCTGAGAGCTGGCCAACACAGAAAGAGAGAAAACAGGAGCCAATGTGCTTAATCGGGATGCAAACCCAGTGCCAAAAGTAATAACAGGGCTAGGGAGCCAATGCCTTAGAAAAGCAACTCCAGGATGACAGGCAAAGAGAGAGACTCACAAAGAAAGGCACTGTACAGCAGAAATGTATAGGAACCTCAGCCAAATTATTACAGCAGACAAACACTGTCAATATAAAATAATGCAAAAACTTCTACTGCACTTGGCAAAGCCCTGTGCCGCTGAGCAGAGCTGAGATTAAATAACCAAGAGCCTGCATTGCATTGCCAGTTAGGCACAGCTCTAAAGAATGCTAAGCCTGGTCTCCAGGACAGATGGACAGAGACAGACTGTGCCCCAGATGGGAACCTCACAACCAAAGGGGGTGTTTCACAGGTTGGGGCTTTGCTGCACTGGCGTCAGGCAGCTCTCACCAGCCCCAAACCCCAAGTGCTGCGGTTCATGCTGGCCCCTAGATCAGAGAGCAGTAAAGCCCAAAAGTTTTATTAATCCATGGCCCTATAAACCTCAAAGCACAATGACATAAACCAGAAGGTCATTTAAAAGCAGGGCTACCGACAGCTCAAGTCAGACAGCCCTGTAAGTTAGGGTGGTGGGAGAGCAGGGCTTGGAGGCATCTTGGGGGCTGTCTGGGGTGACTGAGACACCCAGAAAATTCACAGACCTGCCCACAGAAAAGAAGGTGTCAGCATGGTTATGATGCTGGCACTCCAGGAAAGCATCCTGCTACCCAACCTCCCATCCTCCCTGGAAAACAGACCGTTCCCCTTCTCTTTGGGCAGCCACTCAGAATATTTTGTGCAATTACATCTTTACTATCCAGGCTGATGTGGTGACCTGTGTGTGAAGCAGGGGAAGGATGTGCAGATGAGGAGGAGTCCACAGCTCAGGCCTGGAAGAGGGAGCAGGGATCAGAAGCAAGTAGGACGTGGAAATGACAGTGATGACCCGGGTTACAGGTTTCTCTTCCAGGACAGATCCTGTCAGGAAGGAAACTGAGATGTGTCTGGTCCTTCCAGACCCATCTTCTGTAGCCTGTCCTGCCCTGTCCAGCCCCTTTGCCACTGCTGGGCTTCTCTGAGCTGGGTGGAGGCTGTTGGGTGCCTTCAGTACAGCAGTGAGGGCTGTGGTTCTCAGTGGTCCAACCCAGCAGGGCTGGCTGGGGGAGTGTTAACAGCATCCTCATCTCTTCCAGCAGAGCCCTGTCACCAGCATGGCAGGATCTGCCAGGGCAATCTCGCTTCACAGCAGTCACCTGCCCAATCCCATCCCAACACAACTCATCGGCATTCAATCTAAGGAAGGAGAAGGTGACCCTCTGTTCACAGATGCACGTGGCAAACTTCATTTTCTCCAGCCTCCTGGGCTGAAACCTGGGACAAAGGATTCCCCTAATCCTTCCCCTGACAGGGAAGGCTACATTTGGTCAATTAGTTAAATCTTCAAAAGTCTCTTACTGACAACCGTTGGTCAGAGATGAGTGAGTGAGGTCCTGGCAGCTCTCCAGGGAGATCCCAATGCCAAATGCTGCAAGGCACAGCACGGTGCCTTCCCACCACAGACCTGGCAGCCTGGCCTTGCAGGCAGGGCTGAGCACAGCCCCTGGGCTGCCCTTTCCGGAAATCCAAAGCTCCTTCCTTGCCCCTTTATCCAAACACTGATATTTCACTACCACAGCCTGGCCAAACCAAAAACCAGCAGATGCCTTGAGTGAAGCCAAAGGGAGACATCGCTGGCCATGGATCTGGAGCGAACCTGTCCTCAAATGTTTCCAGTGCTTTCTCAGTCAACTAGAAAGATCCCTGGAAGCAAAACAATACACCCCCGCTTCTTCTCCACGAACAAAACTCAGCTGTGCCCGGAAGAAAGCAACTATTTTCAGGTTTGCTTAGATAACACCGCTTTACAAATCCCTGGCATTTACAAATGCCCGCAGCTGGTGGTGCTGGGAAGCTCTGGGTCCATGTGGCAGAGGCAGTGGTCCCTCCCCTCTGGCACAGAGCAGCAAAGGGCTTGGAGTGCAGGTGTGCTCCTCTTATCTCAGCTTTGCAGGCTTCACCTGGGCAGCAGTTAATGCAGGAGCTGGATGAATGAGTGAATGGCACCGTGGAAAAGAGGAATATGCTTTGGGATTTGAAAAGCTCCTCCTGTGTCACCTGAGCCAGAACCCAGCAGTGAGAGGATAACATTCCAGAGATGTTGACAGGCACCTTGGCTAGGAGAATAGGGCAAGGCAAGGTACTTAAAGCAGAATTTCAGGTGCAGCTTTATGATCTGAGTTGCCAAGTCCTGGCTCTGGCTGATATTTAACCTTTTGCAGAGATTCCCAGTCTTTTTGATGCCATTTTCCTCAGGAGAACATACTGGAGACCACGCATTTTCCTGCTGCGAGGAGCTGATTAGAAGAAATGTGCTTTAGGATTTAAGTGAGATAGGGTGAAGGACTTGCTGAATCAGCTGCCCCCAAATTTAAACCTTGACTTGGTTAAATAATTAGTTTTAAGCATGTATATAGCTGTCACTAGCTGAATGTTAAGCATATGTTCAAGTGCTACACTGAGTACAGATGAAGAAAAAGGAGCCTGGGCTCACATGTCCAAGTTTTTGGTCCTTAGGGAAGAGGAGAGGAGAAACCACATTTGAGGAAGATTGTTCAGTATCAATTTGGTGGAATAAACAAAGACTTGTGAAGGAATAACAGCTCTGTCAGGACTAAAAAGAAAGTCACAATTTTTAAAGAATTTTCTTTTTAAAATATACATATCTTGACAGTGCAAAAGCTATCACATCATAAATGCAGACCCCAAAAAGTCTCCATTGTTCTTTACAATCAAAACCATATTTGCTATTTACATTTCCTTCAAAAGCAAATTTACTTTAATGAAGCATCCATAAACAGAGCTCATGGAATTCATAAACATCTGGCAGGGGCTACATTCATGTTTCCACTCTGAATTGAATTACATCCCTTTTGTAAGCTGGGATAGACAGAGGCTAATGTCTGAAATTACAATCGGGGGATCATTTCCCCATCCTGAGAAAACCAAGAGCTGGAGTCACAGGACCAAGAAGGCAAACATAGAATACTATGTGCCTGGAATATCTTTGGGGAGTATGAAGAGAAGGAAAATGTGAGCAAGACATATACAAGCCAGAAATTCTCCAGGTGGGAGATCTGCTGGTCCTTACAATACTGACTTCCCCACATCATATTTGTTGAAATCTGTAGGATTTCAGAGCAAAGCCCAAGTTGCTCCTCTCTGACGGGAATCTTAGAAAGGAATGCCTGTCTGTCCCTCAAATTCTGTATTGATTGTATCACTGCAGTGCTCAGACACACCACATCTCCACCACTGCCTTTCTGGTTTGCGGGGCAGGGATGTGCTTTAAAGTCTGGGCTCCCTCGTGGAGGAATGTCCAGAGGGAGCGACTGGCACAGGGTTTGCTGGACTGAACATCTGGAGAGGAAATGTAAACCCAGGCCGTGAAGCTGAAGGTCTCTATCACATGGTATGTCACTTTGAGGATGGACAGTGCTGATGGCAGTTCAGTTGGAGTCCTGCAGGATTTCTCCAGAGGGTTTGGCACTCTGGATCCAGCTACACCCAAAGGCGGGTACCTGCTGTGCCAGCCAAACTCCTTTCCTAGGAGCTGAATTCAGCTTTGCTTTTGGTTTTACCTTGTGTGATGACAACAGGTATTTCCCTTTGTCATTCCTGACAGTAGGAGTGGAACTGGAAACAGCCTGGTCGGCTTTGCTTTCCTGGAGGACTTGAGGCCAAGGCAGATGTAAGAAGGCCAAGAAGGTTTATGTGAGGGAATCTTGCACAAGCCAAGAGCCAAACACCGCAGCTGCCCAGGGATGCCTGCCGTAAGGAGAAGCTCAGTGCCAGGGATGTGGCTGGCATTCCTGGCTGGCAGTGGGGAGGAGGCAGTGCTTGGGACTCCTCTGTCACTGCAAACATTAAAGTCACTGGCAGAAGCATCTGATCCCCTTGGAGGACCCACCTCTCCAAGAGCCCGCACATTTGCAGCCTGGATTCATCCAGGTGTTTCCTGTTCAACTCTGTGCTGTAGAGTTTTACCTTGAGGTATTTTCCAACATCCATTCAGAGTCTCCTGTGAGGGGACGCCTCCAGTTTCTCATCTGTCAGGATCCTGGATGTCCTGGAACCTCACTCCCCAGGGGCCTCTCTGACAGTGAAGCTGGGGCGTGAACTCCATGGGCCTCCCCACCAAGGAGAATAGAGGGATGGAAGCTGTTCTTTCCAGTCACAAGTTAAGAGCTGAACCCTGATACGCATCTGCCGAGCTTGGATGTTACTGGTGTCCTTCTAGATGTGATTTTTAAAGCTCAGAGCAGTTCCAGGGTACATAACTCTGTGGTCATAAAGCTTCCTAATTGGTTATTCCATTTCCTTTTGCTGGTTACAGCCATTTGAAGAGTGTATTCACTCTGGCATAGGGAAACATACACAATCCTTGGCTGTCCCAAATTCCCCAAGCAGGACTTGCAGCAGAAGCAGAGATTGGAGGTAGGTAAAAATGTATAGTTTACTCCAGCGTGTGTCTTTGAAAATGAAACATGGAAACAGATCCTCGGAGGGAGAAATGCAAAATATGTTGTTGTTGGGGCCTTCAGCAAGAACACATGTGAGCTCGCTATTAATACTTTGTAAAGCAGCTGGACAGGGAAAAACAACCCAAAGCAGGGATGCTCCTGCAATAAATATCCAGTTGGAGAAGAAAGATTGAAGAGCTCAGCGGGACGTGGGTTGGATGTCACAGGCAGGAAAACAAGCAGCTTTGGCAGGTCTAGAGGTCATTCTGCTGTCGGCTGTCACCCAAACAGAGTAGGAAGCACCACACAAGGACTGACCCGGAGTGCCTGGGAGCTATTTGTCAGTGTAACGTGGACTTGTAGCACTGGCAGTGATGCCAGTTGGTACCATCACCCAGCACTAGGCTGGGGGGCTGCACCTTCCAGGCAGGAGTCACACATGCTTACAGTGTGGGACTGTTGAGGTACTTCCACATAAAATCGGGGCCTTGTGTTATGGGCTGGAAAAACCCACAGAAAGGCACAGGATGTGCTTATACTTTGATCTACTGACAGTGCAAAGCACACCTTCCTCACAGCCCTGCGGAGCCCTGCTGGGAATTACTGATCCTGTGAAACCGGAAAGGGAGACAGGGGAAGAGCAGGCTGCTCGGCTCCTTGTCAGCACCATTTCTGCTGACCTTGTCTCTTAATTCTATGTCATGACATAACATTTCCCCCTTTATCTGCCTCTGATTAATCACAGCACTTCACATCTCAGCT
Source organism: Oxyruncus cristatus (assembly GCA_013399855.1). Taxonomy (NCBI): domain Eukaryota; kingdom Metazoa; phylum Chordata; class Aves; order Passeriformes; family Cotingidae; genus Oxyruncus; species Oxyruncus cristatus. Next base: position 744,016 of record VXAY01001542.1, on the reverse strand, counting down.
GCTCTCTCTCCCTTGGCAACAAAGGCACCTTTTCTGGTCTTCTACCGGCACCCTTTTCCCGACTCAGGTACATCTCCAGATGACTAAATCTACACCATTCTCACAAGAAGCATCTGTAAACAGTATTTTGACACTGCAAATGGTTGGAAAAGACAAACTGGATCACTTCCATGCTAACCTCTACACCGGACACCCCTCTGCCCATACACATCACTCGTATTCACATCCCTGGCAAGACTTGCTTCAAAGCCCTCATGTTTTATGCACAGAAGAAACAGTGCTGCCCAACTTCTGCTCGTCTTCACACCCCCAGGCTAAGCTGAAAGAGGAGAGGGATAAAAGCTCCTGGAAAGTGCTTACCCTGCGGCCTTTCATCCCTCTTATCCCTGGTGCACCACGGGCTCCTGCTGGACCCTGGAAGGGGAAAAGGGAAACAAAATGAAGACGCAGAAGGAGGAAGGGCAGCAGCTGTTGGTAAGATCCTACGTCCTCATGTGATCTGCAGGGGCCTCAAGTGAAGTCCCTTGACCAGCAGGTTGGTTCATTAAACTCTTGCCAGAGACATTACCATATTTACTTCTCTGTAAATGGTCCTTTTTCAAAAATCACTGATGGTCTTTGGATTATGAACATTTAGGCCAAGGATCCTGGCTGAGGTTTGTATGCTTAATGACCTGCAGCCTGTTATCTGTGTCAGTGGTGTGATGTGAAGTCAAACATCCAGAATCCCCTCCAAAGCTATTAAAAGCAGCTGTTGCTCAGCATCTGTTCAAAAATAATAACAATAACAAGGACCTGGTTTTTAGTTGTCCAAATAAAAAAATCAGACACCTCATCTTGGGTATCCAAGTTCGATCTTTTCAGCCAAATACTGATTTTTATCTTCAAGTAATTGTTGCCCTGTTAGTGCTGCATAAATATTGATACTGGCAGATAGATGTTAATTTATAGACTGTTGGTGCTGCGGACGATTCTGTTCTTCTTACACTTAGAAAAAGATTTCAGGTTTTATTTTCACCTGGATTTGTACAAACTTGATTCATTAATGTGCATACAGGAAATGAAGAAAACAAGCCTTTTTTTTTCTGCTAAAATAATTATCAGTGTCAAAAAAATAAAGGATATGTTCAATTAATAGGACTTACTTCTGCATTATAACTCTGAAACCGCATATTTAAAATTAGTGCCTTCCTGCTGTCAGAAAAGAAAACCTCAAAATGACACATTCCATCCTTATTCTCTCAAACATTCCACATCAAATTTGGCTATTTATATAGCAAGAGCTTTTACCAACTGTCAACCCTGCTCACTCCACCGAGGATAAGAACAAAATTGGGCTGTGATCTTCCTACTGCTCATACCACTGCCACTAATAAAAGTTTTGCTTTTGGAATGGAGATGTTGAGAACACAAATGCTTAGCTGTTCTCACTCAAGATGGAAAAGTCAGTTGACTGTAACTGTATTTGCGATCACAGTAAATCTCAGTTTTGGTAGTGAGGTCAGTAGTGACTGGCACAGACAGGCAGTACATGTGTCAGATGCCTGTTTTATAGAGATTTTTATGATAAACACATACTGAAATGAAATTCTCTGTTGGCATTTGAAATATCCTTCTGGAAGCCTCAGCCTAACTGAAACAGCTTATGAAAATACAAGGACAGAAACACTTGTTATGATGGCAATAATTTGATGGAACAACTAGATACCATGCTGGGAATTTCAAGGAACTGTTTGGGAAAAGATAAGTGACTGTTAATATGCCTCTCTCTCTATATATATATATACATTATTTTAAAAAATGTATATTAACACAGAAAATTAACACCACGATGGTGAGCAAGAAGAGGGAGAAGGAATTCACAGGTCTCAGTGAGCTGAAGCTAACGGCAAAGTTCCCTACCACTGACTATACTTTTGCTTCCCATTCCCAGTCATCCTCCATTGAATTAGTCAGCCATCAGAGTGCTATAAGGCTCACTGGAGAGCTTAATCTCAAAGTCTTTAACAGTTTAGGACAAACAACAACAGCATGCCTCAGGTCTGGCTTGAAAAGAAAATAAGGAATGTTTGGTGCAGAAACAGCTGGAATTAATGAGCAGGGATTTGATATTAGGGGATTATTTGATTTACTGGCTTTGTGGGGAAGTTTGACTTATTGAATTATGACTTTTTAAAATGCAGTCTTGGAGGAAATATTTTGCTTGGAAGAACTTGTTATTTGCCTGCAGGAGAAGAGGGAACTGAAGGAAGCGGAAGGACCTGGGGACGGTCTCAGCTCCGAGAGCTCTGCTGAGAGGTTTTGACATCTCCACTCAGAGTTGATGCCTCAACTTAGAGTGTTGTTATGCCCCAGTGAAGCCAGACAAAACTCAGCCTCAACTAAAGGTGCAGTTAGTGGTGCACTGGACGGTGTTGAGGAGCTTTCTGCCATGGGGCCAGCGCAGAACCTGCCTGGGCCAAGGGCGGTCACAGGCACAGAGCTGGTGGGAGCCTGCCTAATGCTCCGGCTATCCCCAAGCCATGCAGCAGCTAATCTGATGGGGAAAGTTGCTAAAAATGGGATATTTAGAGATATCCAGCTGCCTCCTAGGCTTCTGTCAACAGCAAGTGCTGCCACGAGGTGCCACAGAGCAGCTCAGTGCTGGGGGCAGCTGGCAGCATCATCCTACTTTTATTGTAAGGGGCTGGCGGGTGCTACGTTTCTGCTCTTAAGGCAGAAATGGGTCACCCCGAGCTGCTGTTGACCTCAGACTTTCTCTTTCCCTCACCTCCACTGACTTGAAACTGTGCAATCCGTGCCCAGGCAGCAGCTGCCTGCAGCCGGCGCACCCGGAGCATCCCCGAGCTCCCCGCAGTGGGCACAGCTGACCCCGGATCTGGAGGTCAAGCCTTTGGCACTGCCCAGGCATTTTACTACTGTGATCTTCCTCCTAATTAACAGCACTGTGGGAATTCACACACTGAGCAAAATCCATTCCGTGCACCCGCCCAGAGCTGCCTTTCTGTTGGCCCCAGCGAACAGCACACAGCGGCACTTGTGCTGCTGGGAGAGCCCGAGCTCCGTCTAAACAACGGCTGTGGGAAACTGGAGCTGGGCTCAAATCTGCCTCCACAGCAATTGCACGCTCCAGCCACAGCTGCACATGTGCCAGATGAGCCCATCCAGATGGAGGGTCCATCTGGGGCAGCTGCTCTGCTGCTCCTCTCACGCCAGCGAGGGCTCTGACCGCGCACGGTGGGGTCACTGCACGATGTGATCACCACACTGCCAACAATTCCCAGCCTGGAATACCTAGAGCTAGTGAGCCTGTGTCCTTCTGAAAGACTGAGGCTGGATTGTGATTTTTGCATCCCCAATTAGGGAAATGGGCTATACAAGTTTGAATTAAGCACTGCTTTTTTTTTTTTTTTTCCCAGCATCTCTTTCCATGTTGCTCGCACCCATGCCCCATTCCTTTCCCTATATCTGTTGTTCACATCAGGCTTTAGTAAACTGGGATACAGTTCCTTGACTCAGCCCGCAAGTGTCTAAGACATAGTGTTACAAGGTGATGATAGCCTTTACTTACTGTTGGTCCAGGGATCCCAGGAAAACCCACTCCTCCTGGTGTCCCAGGGTGCCCCTAAAAGGGGAGGAAGAAGAACATGCCTGGTGTGAATGCCCAGAATCTTCTCAGCACTGCTTCCTCCAAGTGAGAAGACAGGAAAAAAGGCATTGCTGGCTGCTTGCAAGGTCAGGCAGGTCTGATATTTGTCAGGGTAAAATGTTTCAGGGGCCAATGGAAACGACCAGGCTGTTGATAACCCAGCTCCAAGCTGGCCACTGATATCAGAAGTGAGATTTTCTGAACAGCCCAGAAGAGAATGGGCTGAACTAATAGGAAAATCTTTGGGTCTTGCACTATGGTAAATATGAAGCAAGTGTCAGAGCAAGACAAAGTCCTGCTGATGTTCCCTCTGTTAAACCCATAAATGGGGCTCCCTGAATGGCAGATCACAGTAGGACACTGAGTGTGCTGCCCAAGCACCCTGCACCTCCAGCTGCTCAGGCAACTTGGTATGTGGACACAGAGCCCTGTTCCCAGACTCCGTCTGTTCAGGAGCCAGGATGCCTGGGAAAAGGCAATCCTTTAATTCTTGGTTGTCTCCACTTGACACAGCAGGTCCTCAGCTGATGGAGCTGCAGAACACGACATGAAACTCAGTGTTTCCCTGAAGGGGAGACTGCTGGACACAACTCCTGGGGAGGGGTTACACCTTGATATCCAGTCAGTCAGATGGCCATTCCCATTCCCACAGAGAGAGGAAGAGCTTGCAGCTGTTGTCATGTAACTAAAGGACCAGGAGAAGCTGTGCCCTTGGCAGGGACAGAGACAGAGAGGCAGCAGCAAGAGCGAGAGAATGCAGACTTACTCCTTACCATCGACCCCTTGACTCCTGGAGGGCCTGGGGGTCCCACCGAGCCACGGTCACCCTAGGAGAGAGACAGGTACATGGAGAAGAGTGATCTAGAGCAATGAAACAATCTAAAAATCCACACATTCACGTCTCTGCCACCAGCTTTCTACCAGAAAGGGTTCCAGCACAGAATGATCATCATCCTCCTTCCATCCATATCTTCACAGCAGTTAAAGGACTACAAGAAGAATTAACTAATCCTCCATATCCAAAGTGAAGGGATTTTACTCTTGCCATCAAACCACCAAGGTTTGAAGGAAACAGGCCATGCACTTAAGGCCACCTTCAATTCCAAACAGTGCTAGGATTGAACCCCAGGAGTTCTCCAGCCCTTCCCACCCAAGGCACAGCATCCCTGTTCTGCAGTATAATAATTCCTCCCTGTGCTGGCATTTTCAGAGCCATGGATTTGAAAGCTGTTGCCATGAGGCCTTGCTGGGAGCAGAGGGTCAAGCTGTCAAAAAACAGAGCCTGGTGCTTTCAGAGGAGACCGTAGGTGTTGTGGGGGAACTCCCTGTCCTATGGCTCGTGCTGAGACCCGGAGGTCAATAATGACCTGTAGGCCTGTGTTTATGAGGGGCTCAGAGCCAGATGAGTCCACAACCCACCCTAAAGATGCCATTCCTTCTGAAACAAGCCACCATTCGGCATTAAAAAAACTTAATATACCAAAAAATCACTTATTAATTCCAGAAGTCTTACTTATCCCGACATGCAGACCACCTCACTCCCCCTGAGTGCATCCTGGACCCAAGGGAAGGAGACGAGATTTAAGTCCCCACAAGCAGCACTGTGACCCACTGATGTGAGGGCGACATGAAGGCATGGCTCTGGGAATGGGACACTGAAAACTCCTTAGGGAGGTGGTGGCAATTCCCACCACAGCTGCCTGTGCTCTCCCTCCATCCCCGGTGATGTACGGGGAATTAGGTGTGTTATGTTCACGTGCTCGAGGGGGATGAGGAAGGAGGATTTAGCAAATGCTGCCAAGTAGGTTACACCCAAAATCTGACCTGCCTTCCAACAGCTAAAGAGTAAGGGGAAATATTTTCTGGGCTTAGAGGAGCTTATTAAAAACAAACCCCCGAGTCTGTGTTGTCACCAGCTGGCCCTTGTAAACCAACATACAGATTTTTTTCTCCCTGGATGGATGGATTTTATTAAGGATGTATTAACTGCATTGTTCTCTTTGATAATCTTTGGATTCTACTGGCTTCAGTCTTAAGTTTTGCAGCTCTCAGGATGGAGATTGCTGACTCAGCTATGTCTAATGAAAGCATATTTCCCACTTCATTTAGCTCACAAGAGCATAGTAAGCTGTAAGAGACTATGCCAACTGGAGGCCTGGTTGAGGTTTTGATTTGATGATAGTTATTTCTGTCATCCCTAAGTTTGTCCTGGTGAGAAGTCTGATAGAAATCACAGCTGTGCTGAGGATCTCTGAGGGCAGATTTTCAAAGGACAGCCTGAGTTCGCCTTGACACCAGTGTCAATCAATGACACCATCATCACAATACAGAGTTGATCCAGAAGATGAGGATGGCTCATGTGGTCAAGGCTTTGGCATGGAAGTCATAGGAACAGATGTGAATTTAATGGAGTGGGAAAAAAGATCTTTCCATGTCTCCTGCATGGCAAACCCCTTATTCCTCATTCAATTAAGGGCTGCAGCTGCCACTGAGATAGCTCAATCAGACACCAATTTTCTCTGTAGCCACGCTGGACACATCACAGGCTCTTCATTCCTCTATTTTCCTTCTCTAAAATGCAGCCCATGCAATGTAATTTCTTTTGTGCCTTGACAGCTTGGACTGAGGCAACTTCTGCTTCTGTCCCACCGGAGCCCACAGTGTGGAATGGCCATTCCAAAGGCTGCTGCAGACAGACAATAAAATGCATCTGCAGCAAACACAGTATAACTGACACAGAGTCTTTACATCATTACCCAGAGGACAGGGCTTGAAGTAATAAAAGTGAAAGAAAGTACTGATGTGTGGAATGCATCATTTTATGCTCTTCACTATCTTTACAGCTGGACTGTGAATAATTAAACCACCAATGAAAACCAGCAGCCTACAAGTGAGATACGACAAGTGAAAAGGATGATTTGTCTTTGCAAGATACTTCTGAATAAAATTTTACACTCTAATGGAAAACAAATTAATGTCCATTCACAGTTTTATGGAAAATAAAGCCATTTTTCTGCCCAGAAGAAACATGTATCTGTACTGTACACAAGAGGGCACCAGCCCTTAGCGTGCCCAATGTAACCAGGGGCAGCTGGACGGGATGGTCCTCATCAAATAAAAGGGGAAATATTTGAAGCAGCCTTTGCTCAGATGGGTGGCTGCACTCTCGCACCTTCTCTGCACCTGAGAGATTGCTGAGACCACTTGTTCAATGCAGCCTCAGCCCTGGTCTTGTTCGACCCCACTGGCAACTCAGCGTGAGCTTGCGAGCACGTCTTTGCACAGATCTGTAACCTCAACCCTGTGGACTCCTCCCTTGACCAGGAACACAGGGCTGATGGGTCCCTCATTCCCATAAAATCCAGAACTGGCTGTTAAATACAAGCTGGCTGGCACATTATGAATGAGGGAAGTAAAATTTTCAGAGAGTATTTGACAGCATCTCCTTGGAGGGCAGGACACACTAATTCCTGAATGAGACGTGGATGATTTTGGCCCATGACTAGCTCAGACACCCTGGACATGCTGCATTCCCAGCTGGGTGTTGCACTGACACGAAAACTGAAATCTCCACAACGTTTCTCTCACCCCGATCTCCCTCATCCCGCATGAGTTACAACAACCATTTCATTGCAGGCAGTCTTACCTTTTCTCCCGCTATTCCAGGCTCCCCTACCGGACCAATGAAACCCATTAGACCCTGAGGAAAGAGAAAAGCACAATTAATTTTTGGTTTTCCTCGCTGAGAAAGCAAACAGTTTCTTTGGTCCACCTTGCTGGTTGCAATAGCACAGCATCCCTCGTATAATGCTCAGTAATTCCTACTGGCTACCAGAGCGGCCGGAGTTGCTCCCGGCCATGGGAATGTCTAACTCCACAGCTGGTTCTGCTTTAGGCTCCAGCTGGAACGGCAGCACTGGGATCTGCAAGAACCACAACACACAGTATAGGGGATGAGTAAAGCACGTTCCGTAGGAAGGCCGAGTCCATAGTGTGGTTTTGTTTTGCGAGCTCTTCCCGAGACACCAGCGCAGCTTCTCCGAGAGCATCGATAGCGGGAGCTCCTGGGTTGCACAGAGACGAAGACCTGCCATCATTTTAGCTGCTGCACTGGGTAGACTTCCTCTGGGTTAATCTGAGCCCTTTGTGCAGACTGATGTTGCCCTGGATAGTGTCACGCTGGTGGGATGCCAGTAGGAAATAAAGGTCTCCTCAGCCAGAGGGGCCAGCAGGGCAGTGGATCCAGCACACACTGCTCAGCAATTATCTTGGAAAAAAACTCCAGCCTAAGCTCGGGATTTAACAACGTTCGGGATAACGAAGAAGCAAACAGAACTGCTTTTAATTAGGAAGATGGAAACAGATGCAATCTCAAGCTAGGATTCCTGAGAATTAAGATACAGCAGCCTCCCTACCAGCTCCAGCGGTTTCTGGCTCTGGAGATGCAAGGGACCGTCCCCTCTGCCACCGCAGGCGCTCTCTCCCACTGCATGGTTCTCATGGCCTCGTCCCGAGCCCCAGCAAGGGTCACTGGGAGACAGACATCTATATTTAGCTCCTCCAGTGAGTCTGTAACTTAAAGGGATTCATCTCCTGTTCAAACTCTTCGTAACCTGCCCACACTTGGCATGGGTGCTGTCAAATGAAGCCATGCCCCAGCTTGTTTGATTTTAGGCAACAGTCTGATCGGTGCTGGTGGGTGGTTGCTGAGCAAGTCAGAGCCAGGAGATGGATTCTCCAGTGGTATCATCCTGCTCTTCCCCCTTTTTTTTTCAGAAGAATTTGAAATCTTCAAGATAAATTGCGAAGTTCCTCTATGCAAGAGCAAACACAATGGGAGAAAAGCTTCACCAGCAAGGCAACTTCTGGACCGTGATCTCAGTAGGGGGTAAGCTTTTCACCCCGCTCTCTCCTTTCTGAGGGAAACAGTGAGAAAAGAAGGAAAAGTTCCCTCTCTGTGCTCCTGCTGCATTGCTTTCCCCATTCCCAGCTGGCCTGACACGTGTGCAGTTCGTAGAGGAGCTCTCTGCAGCCTGTGCATCGCTGTGGGTCTGTTTGCACCCGTGCAGTGACAGTGTGAGGTGGTACTGCCCAGGTACAGAGGAGCACCCAGAGCAGCTGCTCGCAGGCTCTGCAACTCCTGCCACCAAAAGCCTCTCCCTCCCCATGAAGTTACATTCACAACGCAGAGATACAGCACAAAACAACCAGCCTCATCATTCTCCCACGTGTGTGAGGCTCAGCAGGCCCATTCTGAGACAGAAGACACAACATGGGTCGCTCTCTGATGACTTTTAGAAGGAACAGTGTCTGACAAGGATTCTGAACACTGAGAGGCTTCATGCATTAACATTCCTCGTGTGGCGCAATTAAAAGCCATCCTTTGAGCATCTCTGGAGACAGGAGCTCCTTGCTGAGATATGCTGAGGGGCTCAACAAAGGCATTGCTCACAGACACTCAGCTGGCTTCACCTCTTGCAGGGAGCAGCCACACACTCTGCTCTGAGTTGCACTTGCCACTCTGGCATGGGAGCAACATTCAGGTGAAAAGTATTTGGAAAAACTCACAGGAGAAGGGAAAGAGTTCATTGGGGACATCAGAGCCTGGAGTTAGATGCTTGTGTTGGAAATTCATGCAAAAGTGGTGTCCAGGGGACTGGTGTGCCACTGCGCCAAAATGGAAATATCCAGAGATTGATTGTCACCAACCCTTTTGACATCAACGCTGAAACGGTCTTTACTTGACTCAGTCTTTGTGTCTGAAGCTGAGGCAGTCCCAGAGCACAAGGGTGCCATCACAGCCAGGCTGCGTATACAAGACACAGAAACCAAAGGAAGAGAAGGAAAATTTACAACATCTGCCTATGCAAGGTCGCCACTGGGTGGCATCACTGAAGGCTGCTGGATCAATGATCCTTTCGATTAGACACAAGTGCAGATAATCAACTGCATCCAGTTACTGAAGTTTTCCTGCAGCCCAAGGCCATGAAGAAGTCAAACATTAAGGCAAACAAATGAGATGCCACAGGAAATGCATTGCTAGGCAAAAATAGACAATACAGCAAAGAAAGAATAAATCTGTTGCTCCATTTCCAGTTTCTCAGAAAACTGCAGAATTGTCTCTCCTGGGAAGATGCTCTTGAAGATATTTCTGGTCACTCAGGTCAGTCCCAGCAGAATAAGATCCCTGCTCTGCAGCAAGTGCTGGTACCATTCAGAACAAGGCTATTTCAAAAGCCCTTCTGAGGGGCCCTGCATACCCAAGCTCAGGCTTGCAGGCCAATCTTCTGACACACTGTCCACGGCAGCATCAACTTCCACCCTGAAATGTCTCTAAGGAATCTGGGTCATGGAGCGAGATGTACTGGTGTTGCTTCCCAAGCTGGTCTGCTGGTGCTCTGTCTGCAGATGGGTTTGCAGGGACTGCAGCAAGCCGAGAGCCCCCAGCCCCAACAAAGTCCTGAGACCCCTCTTGCTGTCACAGATGTGGTGTTTGTTATGGCAGCTTGTGCAGAAACGTGAACCTGCTGCGTGGATAAATGTCAGGGTGGAAGGGGAGCACAGCCAACACTTCTGGTTTTCACTCCAAAACTGGGGAAAATTCTCTCTGTGCAGGTGCATCATGTTTCTGCTCGGGGGAACATGTCCCTGCTCCCTGTGTACCCAGCAAGAGGAGCATCCCACAGCAGAGCAGAGACCCTGCAGCCTGGCCAGGCTTCCAGCACAGTGGCTCTGCAGGGTTTGCGGCCGGCGCTGTCTGCACTGGGCTAAATTAACTAACGTTACCGTGTCTGAGAGCAGACCCAAATCGAGACAGATATGTCTAGGCCAAATAAATCTCAGCAAATTATTGGGAGTATAAGAAACAACTGGGGGAGACTGGGCAACGGCGTTCTTCGCCAGCCAAAATGGGATAGACACTAAAGGGAACACAAAGAGATTTAGGTTTTAGCACAAAAAGATTCAGGTTTTAAGAACCAGAAAAGCCACCGCCGGCAGACGTTTAATCGGAGCAGACGTGAATTGTGGCCATTACACTGAAATGGCTCCGGCGCAACATATTTTTCCCAGGTTCCCAGGGTTGAAAAGAGGGCCTGCATCGAACACGACTCCAGGCAGTGTGTGTAATGATGCACGTGAAGTCCCAGCAGCGGTGGCTGCCCGGATAAAGGCCCACAGTATACAGGAAAGAATGTAAAACATTTATATTAGACGGGGAGTTCAGCATGTCGCTCGTGATTCAGTCTGCCTGTATTCCCCAGCCAAGGGCATGGCGGAAAAGGGATGGAGATTGTTAAAAAGTTGCTGGGGGCTTGAGGGGAAGGAAAGGGGGGGACTGGTGGGTTGTAATTCCTAACTTCTGTCTCGCTTTCCCCATTTATTGTCCAGCCCTGTCATAATTAAGCCCCCCTTTTTGGCTCCATCAACAGAGAGCAAGTCAGCAATGAAGCCTTGAATAAATCATAGCCCATTTGAGAGAAACAACCGACCGGCGAGCCCAGCGTGAGCAGGGTCTCCCAGGGACGGGACCGCCAGTCGCTCCCAGCGGGAACCGATCACGGCCTTTCTGTTTTACTGGTTCGCTAGAACTCAAAACAAAACAAACCAGGGACAAAGGACGGGAGGGAGTAAATGTACAATCCTCCCATTCAGATGAAAGAAAGGGAAAGTAAAACAGTAAATATCACAGTTTAAGGGAGGACGCTCTGACCCGCAAAGAACAGCCATGTGGTTTAACCCCCTGGGCCCCGGGTTCAGCCGTGCCCTGGGGCTGTGTTGGGCTCCCGCTGCGAGGGAAGGGAAGGTGGAGACACGCTGTCAAAACACCGTGTCCCATCAAAGGGGCCGTGAACAACCACAGTGCCCATAAATCCCCGAAGGAGAAGTCTGGAGGTCAGAGACGCTCCAGAGGGGAAGGTAAATGCGTTGGGAAAGGCGCCGCTCCAAGATGTGGGAAAGGCCATTGCAGTTCCCTGCTCGATTCTCGGTGACCCACTTGACCTTGGCCAAGTCAAAGGTATCTCCCCTTCCTCCTTCAGAAGGGAAAACACATTAAGATAACTGATGGCGCTGGTGTCCTTTGACAAATTATTTTAGAACACTGGTGTTGGTACAGCATGTCTCCCCCTCAAAGGATGAGAGACCCCCAAGGGGCCGTGGGGTGACTGCCCTTCCCAGCACAGTGCGATGGGTGTGTGGTTGACCCTGACACTGCCCTGTGAGTGAGCAGGTCTGTCACTTCTTGTGCAGGGGGAGGGACTCAAACAGCTGCTCCTGCTGTGACAGGACCTCCACATTCCCATGAAGAACATAAGTCAAACGAAGCCTCCTTCAGCTGGCACAACTCTTCATGGGTATTTCCAGTCTCTAGTGCCGAGCAGGGGGTCCTGGCGCAGCCCCCACCTCCAGTTTGCCATCCTGTCTGCTGCAGGGTGTTGCTTCTCCCACGGGGCTGCCTGACCTTCAGCACGGACAATTCCGTGACATCCTCCTGCTGTGCATTCCCAGCGCTGGGACAGGAAGGCTGATGGCCTTGGCCAGAGGCCCCGTATTCCTCTTCATATTCTTCTGACTCCATCTACAGGCAAGGAAGGGTTAACCCACACATTTCCAGGGTACTGGGGCACCCGGCAGCTGGAACCCTTCCAGCACATGAAGACAACAAGCATCTCATGAATGAACTTCCTGAGTCTGTGTCCTTGCAATGGAAAAACAGCGCATCAGGGACTGCCCTGTGGTTTAAAACCTCATTTTTCAATGAAAGCTCAAGGATCTCTGAAAACCTTACGGAAACTCCCATGTCTTCCTAAACATATGCCCCTGAGAAAGGAAAGAAAGCTCCAATGAGATGGATGGCTGATCTTGCGCTGTTAAGTCAAGGGTTTCCACTCGGAGAGAACCCATATGGTGGGCAGAGCAGGAGGACTGAAAAGGGTGACCACTCCTATTGTGGAACAGAAAACACCAAGGTCTCCATGACAGTAAATAGGGTAAGGTGAAGGTGTCTTTTAGTGCCAAGTGACCTGGGTAGCTCAACCTCTCAGAGCTGTGGAAAAAACCAACCCAGTCCCAACACCAACTGCTGAAGTTTAAGTGGAAGGAAGAACGAAACCCCGACACGCCAGCATCATTCAGCAGAGGTGTGATGGGAAAGGACATTACTTCTCATTTATCTGGTGAGACGTTTTTGTTCTGATGACTTGACTGGTTTGGAAATTGAAACTCTTTCTGGGTGATATTTCTAGACAGAGACTAATTGACTAAGAATAACACAGGCAGCTTTCCTACCACTGTGCTGGTTTCAGTGTCAGCAGAGGCCAGCTGTGTTTTCTTTTCAATGAACAGTGCCTACAGTTCTCATCCAAGGTCAGTCCTGAGGGATGTTAAAGAATAATAATCCTAATGATGCTTTGTCCTTCAAGGACAACATCTTGTTAAGGATCTCAAAGCACTTCTGAATATTCATTTTTAACAGCATCCACAGGTGCCTGAGAACAGGAGGCACTGGGCTAAGCAAATTGACAACAATAATACAGAAATGTCTATAATTTCCAAAAAGAAATAATCACCCTTGGTATATACTGAGACTCATCAGGTTGCTGGTACTGAAAAAGGTCTACCTTGGCTTCTTAGACTTGCTTGGTCAGAAACCCACGGAAGAAGAGGTCCCCAGCTGTTGAATAGAAGAGAAAGGGCAGCCAGAGAGGCTGACAAGCTAAACCAAACCAAACAGGCTGACCATCCATCAGGGAAAGTGTTGGGAAGGACATCTGTGGTGAGAAGCAACACTCGCTTTGCCAGGGCCGGCTGCCACAGCCAGCTTGGTGTGGTCATGTGGGAACGCACAGAACATGTTGGAGGCTCTGTGGGTGCAATTTCAGGGTTGTTGGTGGACAAGTTGGTTGGTTTCAATCACAGAGACATGGGAAAAATTGTTTCTTTTTCCTTGACGCCTGTGGTTCCCCTAAAGCCTTCAGGGATGGTGCATGTCCTGGGCTGCCCCGGCTGAACGTTCTCTATGGAAGTACAGTGAAATGCCTCTCTTTCCCTCAGAGCACCCAGCTGGAGCACAGGGGCTATGGACAGCATTGAGGTAGCCAGAAGCCCCTGCCCACTGTCCCCTGCCTCCACTCTGGACATTCAGGAGGCACTGTACACAGGAGTTTGCCAAACAGACAAGGAAAGTAAGGAGTTTACCTGCTCACCAACTTTTCCTGGTCGGCCACGGTTTCCTGGCTCACCCTGCAGGACAAGGAGACAGGGCACATGGGTTACCTGGTGTTGCCAGTCACACCCTCAGGATAACACGATTCTTTGTACACCCTTGATTTGGGCTGCTCTGTGTGAATCGTGGACAATCTGTGAGAAACATCTTACACAACCAACTGGGACTTGAAAGATAATTCAAAGCAAGTAACACAGCTGACACAAACACGGAGCAAACACTTGCTGTTCTGGAGGGAAATGCCCCCAAAGCAGCTGGTCCTGCTGTAGTAAAATAACCTTCAGAGAACCACACTGAAACATAAGCTCTCTACTGTCCTGTGGCACAGCCTAGTCCTGGTTGCTTTATCCCAGTGTTTAATAAGGGATGAGTTGCCATCAGGGATGTTCCTGAAGTTGGGATGTCTCCAACCCATAACATCTCAGTCTGAAAGACGGAGTAAAACAGACAGATGAAGACAGAAACACAGCAGCAGAAGGAAAAGAGTAGGAATGGCCTCTGATTAACCAGAGGATTTGAGGATCTAAGGAAAGCAAGAGTGCAGATCCCACAGGCAGGTGGTGTTCCCGAAAAACAGAGGAGAAAATTCACCTGCTAGTGGAATAGTCACAATAATAAAAGACCTAAATTTTTCCAGGCAATGCTGAACCCTGATTCTGCTCTTGGAAAATCTCAAGCAGGGACAACTACTGTCACATGGAGCAACCAAATGAAACCAGAGCAAGAACTCACGTGAGTTAAATCACACTGCAGGATGGAGTTCAGAGCATGAGAAGAGCAAGAAAAAAGCCGGGGGAGGTGAATTTCAAATCCATCAGGGATAAGGGCAGCCGTGGCAGCACGCAGAGGTGGTTGGAGTGCCCCTGCATGGGCCATCCAGAGGCCAGGCTCACCACGAACCAGCATTGTCTCTGGAACACCAGCTGTATTTTCTCAGTAGGCAGATACTCCAGATGTGCTGCCAGACCACATTTTTGCTATTTACTGTTTGAAGAGGTTGTTTTTGTTGGGTTTTCTCTTTCCTTTTGAGTGTGGGTTTGTGGAGCGCACTGCCCTGGGATGGCTCCTGCTGCTAATTAGGCAGCAAAGATAGGAATGATGTGCATTGTTTTAGAACAAAAACATGGAGGAGAAATGGAAAATGAGAGGAGATGATGGAGGGGGGAGTTGGTTAATATCAAAGGAAGAACACACTTGTTTATAATAAAGGACATGGCTTAAAAAAATGCACCATCCTTCTTTTTGTGAAGAAACAAGCAGAAAGTGAGACCCCAGAATTCTGAGAAAAAGAGAAACCCTCAGCTCCCTTGTCCTCTCTAGAATGAACACTCCAAGCATGGTAAAGGTGAGAAAAGATATTTCCCTCTTCCTATGCTCCCTTCCACCCACTGTTTTCACTGATCATAAGTGAACTCTTTCCTCACCTTTGAACCATTGGGACCAGGTGTTCCGGGAAATCCCTTCCTGCCAGATCGTCCCTGAAATATATAGAAAAACCATAAACATCAAAAGCTTGCAGCAGCCTTGGTCACAGCAGTGCCTGTGAACTTATATGGTGTAGCTTGTATGATTGTAAGATAAAAAATAAAGATTGAACATTTATTTTCAGATCCACCTATTACCAATTTTCAGGATATTTTACTCTCCTGCAATGACAGTTATGTACAGACCCGTTACAAAATCCTGAGCTGGCAAGCTCACAGATATGATAATTTCTTTTTTGCTTCTTCTAACTGTGTTTGTGTGATGCATAACAGAGGTCGAAAGGACTCTCTCTGACTGGCCAGCTTTTCCTTCTACCCATTGAAAAATACTATAAATCAAGGAAGAAACATCAGAGATGGGTTCCGATCCACGTGCTTGTGCTTCCGATCCTCCGATCTTGTGGATGAACTATTTAAGCATTAGAGAGTTTTTCAAGGTCTGAGACTTTAAGCAAGTTATAAACTCAACTCTCTGTGCAAGACATTTCCTGGACTTCCAGCCACCCTGGATCAAGCACTTGGTCAGAGCCCTGGACACAACAATATTTCACAGCAGGGCAGTTTACTTCCCAAACCAGGAGGTTTGAAGCCTTGTGCTAATTTAACTACAATTCCATTGCAGGGTTATCAGAGCTGGTAATAACTGAGTCAACGACTGAAACCTACCTCTGGGCCAGGGACTCCTGGTGGTCCTAAGGGTCCTTCATCTCCCTGAGGTGGAAAGAAATTAAAATAAAACACAAAGTAGTAATTTGGACTCAACAGGCAGCAAAAAGGAAATGTCTGCAGTATGAGCAGCAGCTAAACACAAGCTGTGTGCTCAGCTGTCACACTTTAACAACTGAGTCCTTCTGTAGCTCAGAGCAGGCAGCTCAGCATCTCTGAGGTTTCTCATCTCCCTTCCCCATCTCAGGAAAAAAAAGATTTAAAGTCAAGTCCTGCCAGTAAAGGCCATCCAAAAAATGACCAAGGGAACACCAGGCTGAATTTGGCCTGTAGGATGCCCTGAACATCCTGACGTGACTCTGCCTCATTTGATTTGGCATGGATGCGAATGATGTACAGCTCTCTACTCTCTTTCTTTCCCCCATCCTCCCCCTCCCTAAAAAAAAAAAAAGGGTGTTGTAAAATTTCCCACAGAACCATTTGGCAACTGTATGAAGGTTTCCCTTTTGCTTTCAAATGGGACTCCACAAGCTGCAGGATGGAGCTATCACAAAATCTCATACAGCAACTGGACTCCGTCCTCTCCCTTGGCTCTACACCAATTTCTAATGTGATAGGATCAGACCTACAGTTTCTAAGAGACCTTCAATTAAGCTTCACAAAGTTATCTCAAGTGTCTAAAACCAAGTGCCAAGGGAGAAATTAAAAGTGCCCCTGGCAGCCACGGTCTGGCTGCTCTCATTTCAGTGGCCAGCCATGGTAAGAAAGGGGCACTGGCAGGATGAGGATGGGACTGGGAGTCAGGAACCCAGACAAGCCACTCACAATATGCCACATTTCCAACCTGATGTCATCCAGAGCCCTGACCTAGTGCCTGGGTAACCTCAGCAGTAAGGGCACAGTGCTGTGCTCTGGTGAACACTCACAGTCCTTCCGCACAGCTCGTGTCGAACTCCATATCCATGTCTTTGGTCTTACTTTTACACTCACTAACTAGAGTAAATTGAAGGCAGCTTGGTCATGCCTGCCTGAACCTGGAATGCAGGGCTTCGGTTCCCTTTGTAAATTGCCTAGAATAATTTTTTCCCCCTATTTCAGGGCAAATAAATGAGCTCATTTGCATTAATCCCATTTAGAGAACAAGCAGAAGGGTTCCCAGAAAAAGTTAAGAATTATTAGTGCTATTAAAACGAGCTCCTGCCCATGCGTGTGCTCAGTATTATTTACACAACGTCTCATGACTCCTGACAAACAGCTTACACTGGCCTAAGTGAGGGGAAACTACATTGAAATCACTGGAGTTACAACAGGATAAACAGAGCACTTGGACCCTCTCTGCTGCTGCTAAAATGTATTTGCAGCTCCAGGACAATTAAATCGAGGTCAGTTGTCCCTTCTCTTAATGACTGCAAGCGGAATGAAGCTTCGAGTTCTGACGTGGTGAGTGAAAGCTGCAAGCTCTGATGAATCTCTGCAGAGCAGCAATTCCCATTTTTGCACTCTTGTTACAGAGGGATGTCGCTGTGTGTGAGAAAGTGGAGGCTGCAGGTCTCATAGTTGAAAGAAAATGCACTTAAAGGGAGCAGAAAGCAAAAGCCAGGTCAGGGCAGGTCTGTGCAAGGGGATGTTCAGGGAGAAAAGGGCACTAATACCCATCAGGGGGTGGGTGACAGGCTTTAGAAACAAAGCCAGTGCAGGATGGGGTAGCAGATGCCAGCAGTGACTGGAAGCAAAGATCACAGGACTTGGGGATCACACAGCTTAGGGGAAGCTTCTCTTCTGTGGGTCTCTGATCACTCAATACAAGAACCTGCTTCCAGTTTTAGAGTGACCAGAGGACTTCAAGCTGCAGACACATTTCAGCATGCATTAATCTACAAAATTCAACCTTGTTCTTTAAATCCAATCTGCCTTTGGGCTGAGGACACTCACCTCTTGTCCAGGCAGTCCTCTTGGCCCAGGTAAACCTCGTGCTCCTGGCTTTCCCTGAGAAAGAGCCAAAGGAAAAGATACTCAGAAAATAGAAACATAAGCTCAGAAGGGCAATTAAAATGAGAAAGTCTCTTTCACAGCCACGGGACATCTTCCAATGTCAATTTTGTTACAGAAAAAAAAAAAAAGATTTGAAAAAAAGAAAACGCTGCACTTGGAGGGACCTCAAACCAAACAGACCAAGCTAAAACGCTGGCCAGGACAATCTTTAGGAACCTCCAGGGTTTTCTCTCTTTCCCCCTTCCCACTACTTTGTTTTCCCTGGCTGCTTCCAACCCCACACAGAGCTGAAGTCTCTGCTCCACTCACCTTCAGACCTTCAGGACCGTTTTCTCCTGGTGGGCCAATGTCACCTGGAAAGCCCTGAAGAAAACGAGGAACAGTCAGGATGCACAGGTGGAATAAGTGTCACCCTCTGTGAGAGTTTTCACTTCAAGGCTAAGGGGCAAGACCTGTTCCATGCCGGCAGCGTCCATGGGTGGCCATGGCATGGCTTTGGGGGAGAATGGGACACGGAGCAGTGCTGTGGGGTTGATGGAAGAGCTGCCTTTCCCAGCAGCTCCCTTTAGGTCCATCTTCTTACAAGATTTATTGCAGCGAGGGCCTCCCTGTCATCACACGGCTAAAAACAGCGATTTGGGTTTTAATTAATCTTTATGAGTCAGGGCATAATCTCAGTGCTCCGAGGAGGAGCTGCAGCCTCGGCGACAAAGGGGAGCAGGCGAGGAATTAGGAAAGGTGTTGACACGCTCATTAGCTGCCGCCAGGACGCGGCTCCTTTCCACCCACCAGCCCTTCGCAGAGGAAACAAAGGAATTCGTGGTTATTTCCAACAGCAACAAAGGGGAACGATTGCTAAGTGGCAGCACTCAGCCCTTCCAGACCCTGCAAAATACCAGAACACTGATGAGGGGAAAACAGACCATCAGTTGTGCTGCAAGTGGCTCTCCGGCATCTTACACACGTTGTCTGGTTCCTTAAGAAGGAAAAAAATGACAGTGTGGTGGGGGAAGCTCATCCTGAATTTAAGGCATCACCCTGACTTTTTTTTTTTGATAATGGCAATAACTTTTTTTCTACTTTAAATGGTATTTTGTTGGGGAAAAACTGAAAAAAAAACCCTCCATGACACCTATGACAGAAAGTGGAAGGAAAAACCAGGAAACCATGAGATTCAGAATAGGTCATGGGCCCATCTTGATGCTTCCTACCTCATCACCACTCATGTACCATCACACCCTAGCAGAGAAGTGAAGCCCTAGGCTGGAAAGAGGGGGGTAGGGGGAAAGAAATGTAATGGGAAAGAGGTGTTTTCACATCTGGGTTTGCTGAAGAAAGGATGTGGCAGAAGTCACCAAAGAGTGGAGAGATGTAGGAAGGAGGTGGTGGGACATACCTCAGGGCCAGGTGGTCCTGGGAACCCAACTGGACCTTTGTCACCGACTTTTCCCTGCAGAAATCAGAAAAACACAGAGAAAAGTGAGCTGGCTCCTGGTATTTGCTTTCCTGTTTAGAACAGCACTCCCCTGCCAAGCTGTCTTTCCAGCTGGGCATGGAACCTTCAGAAAGGGAGAGTAGGAAGCAGAAGATGCTTGGTTACTTACCAGGGGGCCTGCTTTCCCTCGTGCCCCAGGGACCCCAGGCAAACCCTGGCTGCCCTGAGAGAGACACATTTTTTTCAGAACACAATGAAGCATCAAAGAAATACCAATTCCCTGGGCTCCAGCTCCTCTGCTGCAGAGAGAGGAGCGTCTCTTTAGGGCTGGACTCAGCCCTGCATGGAGCTGGCACAGCTGCTCTCATGTCAGTGAGATGTTTCTGCTGAGGAGGGGGCTGAATTTAGCCCCAAAGAACACACGAGCTGCTGCAGTTGCAGAGCCACGTAGTCTCCAGTGCAGCGTTTTGTACATTTGTCAGCCACAGTCAGCATCATATCATAGTCACAGGGGAGAAGTCATTTGCTCAGAAGTTACACAGGGCATTAAGTGCTTCCCTGGGTCAGGGTTTAGGTTGCTGCACTGAGCAGACAAAAACTCCAAGCCTGCAGCCGCTGGACCACACACATTCACACCCATCCCCATCAGCCCCATCACTTCCAATTTCTGCAAGAGGATGTGGCTCTTTGTACAGAAACCCCCCAGCAGAACTGCTTTTGCTGTGAGTAACAACAAAACCCATGTACTGACGTGAATTTTAGAAAGGCCCAGCACACCCCAAACGGGAACTATCCAAGCAGGGGAACCTGACAGCAGGATGCAGCCAATTCCAGCTCCTTGTGGATTAAGATGAGCTGAGAAAGCTGGTGGCCCCATATGTTGCTGTGTAAGGGGAAAAGAATGGTGGGAGAAAGAAAAACAATTACCTTGTCTCCTTGGAAGCCGATATCTCCTGGAACACCTGCTCTTCCCTGATCACCCTGGGTACACATCACCAGAGAGTTAAAATAGGCAACAGCAACAGCCAAAATGCCCGGGGTTGATGCTGTGGTACAGTCAAAGTCCCAGCACCAGCTCCACTCCAAACTGAACTGCTGGCAAGCTGCAGATCACACTGAGTGTAACAACAACCCTGAACAAAGTGTGCACTTCCCAACCTGATTCTAAAGTGATAAAAGAAACTGCAGGAGAGAGAAAACTGTGATTTCCTGAGCATTGTGTATCTGTAGAAGCTGAAAGAGGAGAGACTACATTCCTCTGGCTGACAGTGGCCGTGGAGGTGGTGAAGTGTTAAATTCAGCTGAACAGAAGACTTTAGTTTGCAATGAATGGACCTTTTCTCTCATAGGGCTCTATAGAAAAGAAAACAATCCTCAGAGTTTCTGTGAGCATATCCTAGTGCTGGCATCAGCCACCAGTCCTCTTCCATAAGAAAACACAAGTAACTTCTAGTAATGTTTTAGTACCATCTCACTGCCAATATCTGGGCTGAGATTCCCTGGGAAGGATAGGTTGGTGTTCATTCGGATGGGGAGCCCATCCTTGACAATATTTCCTAACCAAGCTGTCTTTCCCCTCTTTGGATCATCATAACAAATTCGGACTCCCTGGGTAGAAAACAACTACCCCTGAAGGTTTTCCAAGGAGCAGTGGACTACCTTGCATTGGCTCTTAGCCCTGCTGTGAGCGGCTTGCTGGACCAGATGACCTCCTGATGCCCCTTCCAAACTCATTTACTTAATGATTTACTTTAACAAAGGACGAGTCAATGATGGGGCAGAGAAAGGAAAATTCCACTTGGGAAGTCAAAGGAGGGATGACTCTAACAACTTGATACAATGACAGGACCCAACGAAAATAGCTGTTAGAGGAGCTCTGTCCCATGCACAGCACACGTCTCTGAACTTGGCTTCCCAGCAAGGGAACGAGCCATACCAGAGCACAGAGCTATACGTTTAAACATGGTCCACATGGAAGACATATGGAGTCCTGCAACAGAGCCAAAGTCTACAGAGGGATGACAGAGGAAGTCTCCTTCACTCCAGAAAAACCACCCGCTTGCTACCAGAGAGCTGAAATAATTGTAACTACTTCAGTAACACGCAGGGGATAATGAAATTGTAGACGGTTAAGGCTGGATTTGGGAAAGACTTTTCAAAGGCAACTTTTTCGGAAGGAGAGTAATTAAGAACTATGCAGACTCAATGATGGAAACACTTCATGGATTCATGCTAAATTTGCTTGAATGTTTTGGTAAATGTTCCCGGAACATTTCACTGAACCATCTTCAAAACAAATCTTTTATATAGCAAAATTAAAATGTTGCTCTTAAAAAAATGTTAAATTGGTTTAACTCATTTGTTTTTTAACCTAAAATATTTTAATTTGAGTCAAACAACCAACATTTTGTTTCATCTAAACTATTTTCCATCTAGTTTTTTTTCTTTTTTTTTTGGCCATGCAAAATGGAAACAATCATCTCTCTACACAGCTTCATTTCAGATGAACCCCACATATTAGATACAATAAAGATGGCAAAAAAACTACTGTATGGCCCAGCTCATTTCCAGATTTCTCTCATCTTCTCTGAATTTTCTATTTTTTTTTTATTTAGTCCAAAGCTTAAACCACTGAAATCTACTTCATTCTGGCTCCCGACAGAAGACAGCACGAAAACAGCTTTTCTGGAAAGTGAGAGGCTGGCTCTGAGGTTTGTCGTTATCATCTATTCTGAGGGTCAAAAAAGAAAGGTTATTTTTTTTCATTAAGCAGTTTTCTACCCAGTCAGTAAATGGCCATTGAAATAACGTTCTGGAAGAAATATTTGGACATTAAAAAATGACTACAGTAAGAAAAGAGTTTCCTGAGCACAGCAAAAGGCAGGAACAAATCTTTATCTCTGACCTTCAGGAAAAATGGGATAGTGGCAGCCTGACAGGAAAACCAGTTTTCAAACAACTCTGAGAAATGGGCACTGGAGAGGGTGAGAAGGAAGCAGGGAAGACAAAACACATCTTTTATCTTGAGCTGGACTTGACACAAGATGTTCATGTGTTATTGCGGTAGCACAGCAAAATGCCACGGCACAAACGACCCATCTCTGGCTGTAAATATCTTAAACCAGAACTGAGGACCAGGGCATTGCTTTTCACCTGCCTTGGCTCGGGGTCTGTGTCCTCAAAGTGAGGGAAAAAATATGGAGGAAAGAGGTCAGGCCTGTTTATTATTAAAAACCGGGATGACGAGATGACGAAATGGGTCTGCAAGGACTTTGCTTACGGGGGAGGAAAAGGAATGTAGAATCTGAAATTACAAACAGGCTCTGCCCATGGGATGTTGCCTATGCTTCATGTTTCACCTATAAAAAGAAATGCAGCAGCAGAAACCCCGAGGCCCTTCGTAACCCGACACGAACAGAAAGGGGATATGAGGGAAGGGACCAACCCACGGCTACGAGGGGTGTTCGCCGTCTGTGGGATGTGTTTGGTGTCTGTGGGATATATTTCCTGTCTCTGGGATGTATTTGCCGTCTGTGGGATGCAGAGGTGGTCACTGTGCAAAAAAAACCTCTCATTTTGCCCTCAGCTGGGCATCTCTTTTCCCTTTGTGCCAGCAATGCACAGGGAGCTAATGCTGCACAACTCCAGAGGTATTTGCCTGAGCGCTGTCCTTCACAAGTTACAGATGTCCTGATTCATAAAAATCCTTCATGTGAACAAGTAGCTGGGATTTCCTCTGCTTCCTCCACCTTTCCCCTGCACTCATCACCCCACGTGGTCTTCTCAAGGCCACTCTTTATTTCAGGGTTATGCAGTAATTTCACTTCTTCCTGTAAGAGCAGCACAACCCTCTCTGCCCCTTCTCCTTGCCCCCACGAAAACACAGAAATGGAAACAGAAGGATGACCCATTCTGTGGGGAAACCGAAGCTGTAAAAAACATCATTAAATTCTGGATGACTCCAGGAAGAGCTGCAAACCATCTGGTTACTGCGACAGCAGTGGCTGGGGAAACACTGGGAATAAATAGAGCAGTTTGTATAAAGAGATGGAGATTAATGTCCAGGAAGGCTGATTTTGCTAAACAATGATTTAAATCTTGGTGATTCTTAATACAGTAAACTATTTATTCCAAGGAGCAGACAGAAGAGTCCATGGGCTCTAGGAACTGGTGTTGAAACAAGAAACCAGCTACAGTGTCTTAAGCATGTCCTAAGGAAAAAGCCTTTCTCTTGCCCTGTCCTTTCTCTCTACAGAATTGAAAAGGCAGTACAGGGGAGAAATGGAAACTGCAGACACAGGAGCCCTGGCGAATAGCTGCTATAATATAGGAGAGCTGAATCAACTGGCTTGACACTATTCCCCCCTGTGCAGTTTTGGGCTGCTAAATCATCCTTTAAAAGCAAACATCTAACAAGAGAACAAAACACCCAACTGGAGGAGGAGAATACATTTAATGGTCATTTTCCACTGCCCTCCTGAACAATCAGAGCCAGCAATAAATGACTGCACCTCCCACTCTTTCAGACTAAATAAATCCTACGGTCCAATATCTGCAGGAGGATGGTTCTCGTGACAGCGAGACGTTTACACACACGGCTTCATGCTGGTCCAGCTCAAGCTGCGTGGTTTTGTGCCAGCACAACTAAATCACTGCAGTCAAGGCCCCTCTCCATTTTGCTCTTTCTAAAGTGATTTATATCAGTTTGGGTCAAGGCACTTTCCTCTCAGCAGGAGGCTGAACTGAGGTGAGTGTCTCTGAACAGGAGCAGAGGTATCTAACACAGAACAGTTTTTCCTGGCCATCCACCTGGTTTGTTTGACACAGTGCTGATTTGTCACATCACGTTTCCCCTAAATGCATTTATGCAAACCAATGGTCAGTGTTAGATGTTCATCCTCCTCCCTTATCCCATCATGTAACTGATACAAAAGTGTAAAAACAAAATCAAACACCAGATAATCATACAGTTACTGTCATCATCAATGGGAGATGGGAGCTCCGAAGAGGATCTGAGCATAACTGATCTATACTGGAACTCCACAGAAAAGGGGATGGGGCAGATATCATCAAGGGAATTAAAATTAAGATTGGAGTGTCAGGAATGGTGGCAGGGTGGGAGGATGGGGGCAGAGACAGCCAGAGTGGAACCAGTACCATGGTGCTGAATAAGAAAGAGAAACTAGAAAGGGGATTTCACATGCAAAATTAAAACACAGTGCAATAAGGGAGTATTCAGATCACCTTATCACCTTTCAGTCCATGTTCTCCAGGGTTTCCCATCAGCCCCTGAAACAAAAGAAAGTTCAGAGTGAGGCTGAGCCACAGTGGACACTTGCTCAGGTCTGCGACATTAATGTGCCCAGTGGGGTTGGTGCCTCAGATGCACAGCATTGGCCTGGCACAGTCTGAAGGCCAAATGCCACACTGCTCCCAAGGTGTGCTCCATCACACATTCTTTAAACACCCTTTTGTGGGCTGGAGGCACACAGGGAAAATGCTTTTGGAATTCTCCACTGACTTACGCCTACTGCAGACCACCAGTGGGATGTTGTGTTCAACGGCTGTGTGCCTGGGACAGTGGACACTCATCACTGCTGCCCGTCCTTTCTCTCAGGACAGTCACCACTGCCCAAGGGAGGGACAAAGAAACCTTCAGCTCTGCTGTGGAGGGATGAGAGCTCGCACAGCTCAGCTACTCTCTCACCTTTAATCCTTTTGGTCCTGGATAGCCGATCGGTCCGACAGGGCCCATGTCGCCCTAGTAGGAGAAAGAAAACGACCAAAGTCATCAGGTGCAAAATGAACAGATCCCTGCACGTGGGGTGAAATTCCTCTGCTACCTGGATACCTCTCAGTATCCCTGAAGAATTGCACCACTGACCTCAGCAGAAGCATCCTGGTGTGATTAAGGAACCACCCTGAAGTTTGCAACTGTGGTAGGATCTAAGAATTTTCTTTTTGAATGTTCTTCTTAACTTTCCTGTGGTTAAATTTCCCTCTTCCACTATTTGAAAAATTAAAATATTGAGCTGGTTTAAGACAATCCTAGAATGTATTTATTCTTGGTGAAGTTATTCCTGTTCTCAGAAAGAAACTACCACAATATTCCTGAGTTCTCCGGAAAGGGTCTGAGGGTGTGTTAAAAAGGACACGGGCCCACACGGCAAAAAAAAAA